>JADLSH010000064.1:0-107500 GCA_016169945.1 Trachythela sp. YZ-2020
GTTGTTATACTAGTGGAGTTGGCATGTAATTCTAATCTCGGCAGTTGTTATACTAGTGGAGTTGGCATGTAATTCTAATCTCAGCAGTTGTTATACTAGTGGAGTTGGGATGTAATTCTAATCTCGGCAGTGGTTATACTATTGGAGTTGGCATGTAATTCTAATCTCAGCAGTTGTTATACTATTGGAGTTGGCATGTTATTCTAATCTCAGCAGTTGTTATACTAGTGGAGTTGGCATATAATTCTAATCTCAGCAGTTGTTATACTAGTGGAATTGCCTTGTAATTCTAATCTCAGTAGTTGTTATACTAGTGCAGTTAGCATGTAATTCTAATCTCGGCAGTTGTTATACTAGTGGAGTTGGCATGTAATTCTAATCTCAGCAGTTGTTATACTATTGGAGTTGGCATGTAATTCTAATCTCGGCAGTTGTTATACTAGTGGAGTTGGCATGTAATTCTAATCTCGGCAGTTGTTATACTAGTGGAATTGGCATGTAATTATAATCTCGGCAGTTGTTATACTAAACATGATATAGAGCAGGGAGCGCAGAACCGGTCATGCCCCCCCCCCGACATTTGGCTGTATAAAGATAAAAACCACTGATTGAAATTGATATATGGATTTGAAATACAAAATAACAACTCAATAATTAGTTTTCTTACCAGAACAGAACCACGATGCCTTGATGAAATGTCGGCAAATCTAGAGAATATACAAACTTAGTCATTATATATAACATTAAGAATAGCAGGGTCAATCAGCCCTTGACTTGATAAATATCTGTGTTAATATTTGTAGTACTGATTTACTAGTACTGATAATCACAGTTAACAGGTGGAAAGCTTTTCACCAGTAAATACATGGCATGTAATTCTAATCTCGGCAGTGGTTATACTAGTGGAGTTGGCATGTAATTCTAATCTCGGCAGTTGTTATACTAGTGGAGTTGGGATGTAATTCTAATCTCGGCAGTGGTTATACTATTGGAGTTGGCATGTAATTCTAATCTCAGCAGTTGTTATACTATTGGAGTTGGCATGTTATTCTAATCTCAGCAGTTGTTATACTAGTGGAGTTGGGATGTAATTCTAATCTCGGCAGTGGTTATACTATTGGAGTTGGCATGTAATTCTAATCTCAGCAGTTGTTATACTATTGGAGTTGGCATGTAATTCTAATCTCAGCAGTTGTTATACTAGTGGAGTTGGCATGTAAT
This sequence comes from Trachythela sp. YZ-2020, assembly GCA_016169945.1. Classification (NCBI taxonomy): domain Eukaryota; kingdom Metazoa; phylum Cnidaria; class Anthozoa; order Malacalcyonacea; family Clavulariidae; genus Trachythela; species Trachythela sp. YZ-2020. The sequence goes on from JADLSH010000064.1 coordinate 1,222, forward strand.
TCTAATCTCGGCAGTGGTTATACTATTGGAGTTGGCATGTAATTCTAATCTCAGCAGTTGTTATACTATTGGAGTTGGCATGTAATTCTAATCTCGGTAGTTGTTATACTAGTGGAGTTGGCATGTAATTCTAATCTCGGCAGTTGTTATACTAGTGGAGTTGGCATGTAATTCTAATCTCAGCAGTTGTTATACTAGTGGAGTTGGGATGTAATTCTAATCTCGGCAGTGGTTATACTATTGGAGTTGGCATGTAATTCTAATCTCAGCAGTTGTTATACTATTGGAGTTGGCATGTTATTCTAATCTCAGCAGTTGTTATACTATTGGAGTTGGCATGTAATTCTAATCTCGGCAGTTGTTATACTAGCTGGGTTGCCATGTAATTCTAATCTCAGTAGTTGTTATACTAGTGCAGTTAGCATGTAATTCTAATCTCGGCAGTGGTTATACTAGTGGAGTTGGAATGTAATTCTAATCTCAGCAGTTGTTATACTATTGGAGTTGGCATGTAATTCTAATCTCGGTAGTTGTTATACTAGTGGAGTTGGCATGTAATTCTAATCTCGGCAGTTGTTATACTAGTGGAGTTAGCATGTAATTCTAATCTCGGCAGTTGTTATACTAGTGGAATTGGCATGTAATTATAATCTCGGCAGTTGTTATACTAAACATGATATAGAGCAGGGAGCGCAGAACCGGTCATGCCCCCCCCCCGACATTTGGCTGTATAAAGATAAAAACCACTGATTGAAATTGATATATGGATTTGAAATACAAAATAACAACTCAATAATTAGTTTTCTTACCAGAACAGAACCACGATGCCTTGATGAAATGTCGGCAAATCTAGAGAATATACAAACTTAGTCATTATATATAACATTAAGAATAGCAGGGTCAATCAGCCCTTGACTTGATAAATATCTGTGTTAATATTTGTAGTACTGATTTACTAGTACTGATAATCACAGTTAACAGGTGGAAAGCTTTTCACCAGTAAATACATGGCATGTAATTCTAATCTCGGCAGTGGTTATACTAGTGGAGTTGGCATGTAATTCTAATCTCGGCAGTTGTTATACTAGTGGAATTGGCATGTAATTCTAATCTCAGTAGTTGTTATACTAGTGGAGTTGGCATGTAATTCTAATCTCAGCAGTTGTTATACTAGTGGAGTTGGGATGTAATTCTAATCTCGGCAGTGGTTATACTATTGGAGTTGGCATGTAATTCTAATCTCAGCAGTTGTTATACTATTGGAGTTGGCATGTTATTCTAATCTCAGCAGTTGTTATACTAGTGGAGTTGGGATGTAATTCTAATCTCGGCAGTTGTTATACTATTGGAGTTGGCATGTAATTCTAATCTCAGCAGTTGTTATACTATTGGAGTTGGCATGTTATTCTAATCTCAGCAGTTGTTATACTAGTGGAGTTGGGATGTAATTCTAATCTCGGCAGTGGTTATACTATTGGAGTTGGCATGTAATTCTAATCTCAGCAGTTGTTATACTATTGGAGTTGGCATGTAATTCTAATCTCAGCAGTTGTTATACTAGTGGAGTTGGCATGTAATTCTAATCTCGGCAGTTGTTATACTAGTGGAGTTGGCATGTAATTCTAATCTCAGCAGTTGTTATACTAGTGGAGTTGGGATGTAATTCTAATCTCGGCAGTGGTTATACTATTGGAGTTGGCATGTAATTCTAATCTCAGCAGTTGTTATACTATTGGAGTTGGCATGTTATTCTAATCTCAGCAGTTGTTATACTAGTGGAGTTGGGATGTAATTCTAATCTCGGCAGTTGTTATACTATTGGAGTTGGCATGTAATTCTAATCTCAGTAGTTGTTATACTAGTGGAGTTGGCATGTAATTCTAATCTCGGCAGTTGTTATACTAGTGGAGTTGGCATGTAATTCTAATCTCAGCAGTTGTTATACTATAGGAGTTGGCATGTAATTCTAATCTCAGCAGTTGTTATACTATTGGAGTTGGCATGTAATTCTAATCTCGGCAGTTGTTATACTATTGGAGTTGGCATGTTATTCTAATCTCAGCAGTTGTTATACTAAACATGATATAGACCAGGGAGCGCAGAACCGGTCATGCCCCCCCCCCGACATTTGGCTGTATAAAGAGAAAACCACTGATTGAAATTGATATATGGATTTGAAATACAAAATAACAACTCAATAATTAGTTTTCTTACCAGAACAGAACCACGATGCCTTGATGAAATGTCGGCAAATCTAGAGAATATACAAACTTAGTCATTATATATAACATTAAGAATAGCAGGGTCAATCAGCCCTTGACTTGATAAATATCTGTGTTAATATTTGTAGTACTGATTTACTAGTACTGATAATCACAGTTAACAGGTGGAAAGCTTTTCACCAGTAAATACATGGCATGTAATTCTAATCTCGGCAGTGGTTATACTAGTGGAGTTGGCATGTAATTCTAATCTCGGCAGTTGTTATACTAGTGGAATTGGCATGTAATTCTAATCTCAGTAGTTGTTATACTAGTGGAGTTGGCATGTAATTCTAATCTCGGCAGTTGTTATACTAGTGGAGTTGGCATGTAATTCTAATCTCGGCAGTTGTTATACTAGTGGAGTTGGCATGTAATTCTAATCTCAGCAGTTGTTATACTAGTGGAGTTGGGATGTAATTCTAATCTCGGCAGTGGTTATACTATTGGAGTTGGCATGTAATTCTAATCTCAGCAGTTGTTATACTATTGGAGTTGGCATGTTATTCTAATCTCAGCAGTTGTTATACTATTGGAGTTGGCATGTAATTCTAATCTCGGCAGTTGTTATACTAGCTGGGTTGCCATGTAATTCTAATCTCAGTAGTTGTTATACTAGTGCAGTTAGCATGTAATTCTAATCTCGGCAGTGGTTATACTAGTGGAGTTGGAATGTAATTCTAATCTCAGCAGTTGTTATACTATTGGAGTTGGCATGTAATTCTAATCTCGGTAGTTGTTATACTAGTGGAGTTGGCATGTAATTCTAATCTCGGCAGTTGTTATACTAGTGGAATTGGCATGTAATTATAATCTTGGCAGTTGTTATACTAAACATGATATAGAGCAGGGAGCGCAGAACCGGTCATGCCCCCCCCCCGACATTTGGCTGTATAAAGATAAAAACCACTGATTGAAATTGATATATGGATTTGAAATACAAAATAACAACTCAATAATTAGTTTTCTTACCAGAACAGAACCACGATGCCTTGATGAAATGTCGGCAAATCTAGAGAATATACAAACTTAGTCATTATATATAACATTAAGAATAGCAGGGTCAATCAGCCCTTGACTTGATAAATATCTGTGTTAATATTTGTAGTACTGATTTACTAGTACTGATAATCACAGTTAACAGGTGGAAAGCTTTTCACCAGTAAATACATGGCATGTAATTCTAATCTCGGCAGTGGTTATACTAGTGGAGTTGGCATGTAATTCTAATCTCGGCAGTTGTTATACTAGTGGAATTGGCATGTAATTCTAATCTCAGTAGTTGTTATACTAGTGGAGTTGGCATGTAATTCTAATCTCAGCAGTTGTTATACTAGTGGAGTTGGGATGTAATTCTAATCTCGGCAGTGGTTATACTATTGGAGTTGGCATGTAATTCTAATCTCAGCAGTTGTTATACTATTGGAGTTGGCATGTTATTCTAATCTCAGCAGTTGTTATACTAGTGGAGTTGGGATGTAATTCTAATCTCGGCAGTGGTTATACTATTGGAGTTGGCATGTAATTCTAATCTCAGCAGTTGTTATACTATTGGAGTTGGCATGTAATTCTAATCTCAGCAGTTGTTATACTAGTGGAGTTGGGATGTAATTCTAATCTCGGCAGTGGTTATACTATTGGAGTTGGCATGTAATTCTAATCTCAGCAGTTGTCATACTAGTGGAGTTGGAATGTAATTCTAATCTCAGCAGTTGTTATACTATTGGAGTTGGCATGTAATTCTAATCTCGGCAGTTGTTATACTAGTGGAGTTGGCATGTAATTCTAATCTCAGCAGTTGTTATACTAGTGGAGTTGGGATGTAATTCTAATCTCGGCAGTGGTTATACTATTGGAGTTGGCATGTAATTCTAATCTCAGCAGTTGTTATACTATTGGAGTTGGCATGTTATTCTAATCTCAGCAGTTGTTATACTAGTGGAGTTGGCATGTAATTCTAATCTCGGCAGTTGTTATACTAGCTGGGTTGCCATGTAATTCTAATCTCAGTAGTTGTTATACTAGTGCAGTTAGCATGTAATTCTAATCTCGGCAGTGGTTATACTAGTGGAGTTGGCATGTAATTCTAATCTCAGCAGTTGTTATACTATTGGAGTTGGCATGTAATTCTAATCTCGGCAGTTGTTATACTAGCTGGGTTGCCATGTAATTATAATCTCGGCAGTTGTTATACTAAACATGATATAGACCAGGGAGCGCAGAACCGGTCATGCCCCCCCCCGACATTTGGCTGTATAAAGATAAAAACCAGTGATTGAAATTGATATATGGATTTGAAATGAACCACGATGCCTTGATGAAATGTCGGCAAATCTAGAGAATATACAAACTTAGTCATTATATATAACATTAAGAATAGCAGGGTCAATCAGCCCTTGACTTGATAAATATCTGTGTTAATATTTGTAGTACTGATTTACTACTACTGATAATCACAGTTAACAGGTGGAAAGCTTTTCACCAGTAAATACATGGCATGTAATTCTAATCTCGGCAGTGGTTATACTAGTGGAGTTGGCATGTAATTCTAATCTCGGCAGTTGTTATACTAGTGGAATTGGCATGTAATTCTAATCTCAGTAGTTGTTATACTAGTGGAGTTGGCATGTAATTCTAATCTCAGCAGTTGTTATACTAGTGGAGTTGGGATGTAATTCTAATCTCGGCAGTGGTTATACTATTGGAGTTGGCATGTAATTCTAATCTCAGCAGTTGTTATACTAGTGGAGTTGGGATGTAATTCTAATCTCGGCAGTGGTTATACTATTGGAGTTGGCATGTAATTCTAATCTCAGCAGTTGTTATACTATTGGAGTTGGCATGTTATTCTAATCTCAGCAGTTGTTATACTATTGGAGTTGGCATGTAATTCTAATCTCGGCAGTTGTTATACTAGCTGGGTTGCCATGTAATTCTAATCTCAGTAGTTGTTATACTAGTGCAGTTTGCATGTAATTCTAATCTCGGCAGTGGTTATACTAGTGGAGTTGGAATGTAATTCTAATCTCAGCAGTTGTTATACTATTGGAGTTGGCATGTAATTCTAATCTCAGCAGTTGTTATACTAGTGGAGTTGGCATGTAATTCTAATCTCGGCAGTTGTTATACTAGTGGAGTTGGCATGTAATTCTAATCTCGGCAGTTGTTATACTAGTCATACTATTGGAGTTGGCATGTAATTCTAATCTCGGCAGTTGTTATACTAGTGAGTTGGCATGTAATTCTAATCTCAGCAGTTGTTATACTAGTGGAGTTGGCATGTAATTCTAATCTCGGCAGTTGTTATACTAGTGGAGTTGGCATGTAATTCTAATCTCAGCAGTTGTTATACTAGTGGAGTTGGCATGTAATTCTAATCTCAGCAGTTGTTATACTAGTGGAGTTGGCATGTAATTCTAATCTCGGCAGTTGTTATACTATTGGAGTTGGCATGTAATTCTAATCTCAGCAGTTGTTATACAGTTGTTATACTAGTGGAGTTGGCATGTAATTCTAATCTCGGCAGTTGTTATACTAGTGGAGTTGGCATGTAATTCTAATCTCAGCAGTTGTTATACTAGTGGAGTTGGGATGTAATTCTAATCTCGGCAGTGGTTATACTATTGGAGTTGGCATGTAATTCTAATCTCAGCAGTTGTTATACTATTGGAGTTGGCATGTAATTCTAATCTCAGCAGTTGTTATACTAGTGGAGTTGGCATGTAATTCTAATCTCAGCAGTTGTTATACTATTGGAGTTGGCATGTAATTCTAATCTCTGCAGTTGTTATACTAGTGGAGTTGGAATGTAATTCTAATCTCAGCAGTTGTTATACTATAGGAGTTGGGAGGTAATTCTAATCTTGGTAGTTGTTATACTACTGGAGTTGGCATGTAATTCTAATCTCGGCAGTTGTTATACTAGTGGAGTTAGCATGTAATTCTAATCTCGGCAGTTGTTATACTAGTGGAATTGGCATGTAATTATAATCTCGGCAGTTGTTATACTAAACATGATATAGAGCAGGGAGCGCAGAACCGGTCATGCCCCCCCCCCGACATTTGGCTGTATAAAGATAAAAACCACTGATTGAAATTGATATATGGATTTGAAATACAAAATAACAACTCAATAATTAGTTTTCTTACCAGAACAGAACCACGATGCCTTGATGAAATGTCGGCAAATCTAGAGAATATACAAACTTAGTCATTATATATAACATTAAGAATAGCAGGGTCAATCAGCCCTTGACTTGATAAATATCTGTGTTAATATTTGTAGTACTGATTTACTAGTACTGATAATCACAGTTAACAGGTGGAAAGCTTTTCACCAGTAAATACATGGCATGTAATTCTAATCTCGGCAGTGGTTATACTAGTGGAGTTGGCATGTAATTCTAATCTCGGCAGTTGTTATACTAGTGGAATTGGCATGTAATTCTAATCTCAGTAGTTGTTATACTAGTGGAGTTGGCATGTAATTCTAATCTCAGCAGTTGTTATACTAGTGGAGTTGGGATGTAATTCTAATCTCGGCAGTGGTTATACTATTGGAGTTGGCATGTAATTCTAATCTCAGCAGTTGTTATACTATTGGAGTTGGCATGTAATTCTAATCTCAGCAGTTGTTATACTATTGGAGTTGGCATGTAATTCTAATCTCGGCAGTTGTTATACTAGTGGAGTTGGCATGTAATTCTAATCTCAGCAGTTGTTATACTAGTGGAGTTGGGATGTAATTCTAATCTCGGCAGTGGTTATACTATTGGAGTTGGCATGTAATTCTAATCTCAGCAGTTGTTATACTATTGGAGTTGGCATGTTATTCTAATCTCAGCAGTTGTTATACTATTGGAGTTGGCATGTAATTCTAATCTCGGCAGTTGTTATACTAGCTGGGTTGCCATGTAATTCTAATCTCAGTAGTTGTTATACTAGTGCAGTTAGCATGTAATTCTAATCTCGGCAGTGGTTATACTAGTGGAGTTGGAATGTAATTCTAATCTCAGCAGTTGTTATACTATTGGAGTTGGCATGTAATTCTAATCTCGGTAGTTGTTATACTAGTGGAGTTGGCATGTAATTCTAATCTCGGCAGTTGTTATACTAGTGGAGTTAGCATGTAATTCTAATCTCGGCAGTTGTTATACTAGTGGAATTGGCATGTAATTATAATCTTGGCAGTTGTTATACTAAACATGATATAGAGCAGCGAGCGCAGAACCGGTCATGCCCCCCTCCCCGACATTTGGCTGTATAAAGATAAAAACCACTGATTGAAATTGATATATGGATTTGAAATACAAAATAACAACTCAATAATTAGTTTTCTTACCAGAACAGAACCACGATGCCTTGATGAAATGTCGGCAAATCTAGAGAATATACAAACTTAGTCATTATATATAACATTAAGAATAGCAGGGTCAATCAGCCCTTGACTTGATAAATATCTGTGTTAATATTTGTAGTACTGATTTACTAGTACTGATAATCACAGTTAACAGGTGGAAAGCTTTTCACCAGTAAATACATGGCATGTAATTCTAATCTCGGCAGTGGTTATACTAGTGGAGTTGGCATGTAATTCTAATCTCGGCAGTTGTTATACTAGTGGAATTGGCATGTAATTCTAATCTCAGTAGTTGTTATACTAGTGGAGTTGGCATGTAATTCTAATCTCAGCAGTTGTTATACTAGTGGAGTTGGGATGTAATTCTAATCTCGGCAGTGGTTATACTATTGGAGTTGGCATGTAATTCTAATCTCAGCAGTTGTTATACTATTGGAGTTGGCATGTTATTCTAATCTCAGCAGTTGTTATACTAGTGGAGTTGGGATGTAATTCTAATCTCGGCAGTGGTTATACTATTGGAGTTGGCATGTAATTCTAATCTCAGCAGTTGTTATACTATTGGAGTTGGCATGTAATTCTAATCTCAGCAGTTGTTATACTAGTGGAGTTGGGATGTAATTCTAATCTCGGCAGTGGTTATACTATTGGAGTTGGCATGTAATTCTAATCTCAGCAGTTGTTATACTATTGGAGTTGGCATGTAATTCTAATCTCGGCAGTTGTTATACTAGTGGAGTTGGCATGTAATTCTAATCTCAGCAGTTGTTATACTATTGGAGTTGGCATGTAATTCTAATCTCAGCAGTTGTTATACTAGTGGAGTTGGCATGTAATTCTAATCTCGGCAGTTGTTATACTAGTGGAGTTGGCATGTAATTCTAATCTCAGCAGTTGTTATACTAGTGGAGTTGGGATGTAATTCTAATCTCGGCAGTGGTTATACTATTGGAGTTGGCATGTAATTCTAATCTCAGCAGTTGTTATACTATTGGAGTTGGCATGTAATTCTAATCTCAGCAGTTGTTATACTAGTGGAGTTGGGATGTAATTCTAATCTCGGCAGTGGTTATACTATTGGAGTTGGCATGTAATTCTAATCTCAGCAGTTGTTATACTATTGGAGTTGGCATGTAATTCTAATCTCAGCAGTTGTTATACTATTGGAGTTGGCATGTAATTCTAATCTCGGCAGTTGTTATACTAGTGGAGTTGGCATGTAATTCTAATCTCAGCAGTTGTTATACTATTGGAGTTGGCATGTAATTCTAATCTCGGCAGTTGTTATACTAGTGGAGTTGGCATGTAATTCTAATCTCAGTAGTTGTTATACTAGTGGAGTTGGCATGTAATTCTAATCTCAGCAGTTGTTATACTAGTGGAGTTGGGATGTAATTCTAATCTCGGCAGTGGTTATACTATTGGAGTTGGCATGTAATTCTAATCTCAGCAGTTGTTATACTATTGGAGTTGGCATGTTATTCTAATCTCAGCAGTTGTTATACTATTGGAGTTGGCATGTAATTCTAATCTCGGCAGTTGTTATACTAGCTGGGTTGCCATGTACTTCTAATCTCAGTAGTTGTTATACTAGTGCAGTTAGCATGTAATTCTAATCTCGGCAGTGGTTATACTAGTGGAGTTGGAATGTAATTCTAATCTCAGCAGTTGTTATACTATTGGAGTTGGCATGTAATTCTAATCTCAGTAGTTGTTATACTAGTGGAGTTGGCATGTAATTCTAATCTCGGCAGTTGTTATACTAGTGGAGTTGGCATGTAATTCTAATCTCGGCAGTTGTTATACTAGTGGAATTGGCATGTAATTATAATCTCGGCAGTTGTTATACTAAACATGATATAGAGCATGGAGTTGGCATGTAAAATAACTCAAAATCTAGTATACATCAGCAGTTGTTATACTATTGAGTTGGCATAATTATCTGTTATAATATTTGTAGTACTGATTTACTTAATCACAGTTGTTATACCAGTAAATACATGGCATGTAATTCTAATCTCGGCAGTGGTTATACGTTGGCATGTAAGCAGTTGTTATACTAGTGGAGTTGGCATGTAATTCTAATCTCGGCAGTTGTTATACTAGTGGAGTTGGCATGTAATTCTAATCTCAGCAGTTGTTATACTAGTGGAGTTGGGATGTAATTCTAATCTCGGCAGTGGTTATACTATTGGAGTTGGCATGTAATTCTAATCTCAGCAGTTGTTATACTATTGGAGTTGGCATGTAATTCTAATCTCAGCAGTTGTTATACTAGTGGAGTTGGGATGTAATTCTAATCTCGGCAGTTGTTATACTATTGGAGTTGGCATGTAATTCTAATCTCAGCAGTTGTTATACTATTGGAGTTGGCATGTAATTCTAATCTCAGCAGTTGTTATACTAGTGGAGTTGGGATGTAATTCTAATCTCGGCAGTGGTTATACTATTGGAGTTGGCATGTAATTCTAATCTCAGCAGTTGTTATACTATTGGAGTTGGCATGTAATTCTAATCTCAGCAGTTGTTATACTAGTGGAGTTGGCATGTAATTCTAATCTCGGCAGTTGTTATACTAGTGGAGTTGGCATGTAATTCTAATCTCAGCAGTTGTTATACTAGTGGAGTTGGGATGTAATTCTAATCTCGGCAGTGGTTATACTATTGGAGTTGGCATGTAATTCTAATCTCAGCAGTTGTTATACTATTGGAGTTGGCATGTAATTCTAATCTCAGCAGTTGTTATACTAGTGGAGTTGGGATGTAATTCTAATCTCAGCAGTGGTTATACTATTGGAGTTGGCATGTAATTCTAATCTCAGCAGTTGTTATACTATTGGAGTTGGCATGTAATTCTAATCTCAGCAGTTGTTATACTATTGGAGTTGGCATGTAATTCTAATCTCGGCAGTTGTTATGCATGTAATTGGCATGTAATCTAATCTCAGCAGTTGTTATACTATTGGAGTTGGCATGTAATTCTAATCTCGGTAGTTGTTATACTAGTGGAGTTGGCATGTAATTCTAATCTCGGCAGTTGTTATACTAGTGGAGTTGGCATGTAATTCTAATCTCAGCAGTTGTTATACTAGTGGAGTTGGGATGTAATTCTAATCTCGGCAGTGGTTATACTATTGGAGTTGGCATGTAATTCTAATCTCAGCAGTTGTTATACTATTGGAGTTGGCATGTTATTCTAATCTCAGCAGTTGTTATACTAGTGGAGTTGGGATGTAATTCTAATCTCGGCAGTGGTTATACTATTGGAGTTGGCATGTAATTCTAATCTCAGCAGTTGTTATACTATTGGAGTTGGCATGTAATTCTAATCTCAGCAGTTGTTATACTATTGGAGTTGGCATGTAATTCTAATCTCGGCAGTTGTTATACTATTGGAGTTGGCATGTTATTCTAATCTCAGCAGTTGTTATACTATTGGAGTTGGCATGTAATTCTAATCTCGTTAGTTGTTATACTAGTGGAGTTGGCATGTAATTCTAATCTCGGCAGTTGTTATACTAGTGGAGTTGGCATGTAATTCTAATCTCAGCAGTTGTTATACTAGTGGAGTTGGGATGTAATTCTAATCTCGGCAGTGGTTATACTATTGGAGTTGGCATGTAATTCTAATCTCAGCAGTTGTTATACTATTGGAGTTGGCATGTTATTCTAATCTCAGCAGTTGTTATACTATTGGAGTTGGCATGTAATTCTAATCTAGGCAGTTGTTATACTAGCTGGGTTGCCATGTAATTCTAATCTCAGTAGTTGTTATACTAGTGCAGTTAGCATGTAATTCTAATCTCGGCAGTGGTTATACTAGTGGAGTTGGAATGTAATTCTAATCTCAGCAGTTGTTATACTATTGGAGTTGGCATGTAATTCTAATCTCGGTAGTTGTTATACTAGTGGAGTTGCCATGTAATTCTAATCTCGGCAGTTGTTATACTAGTGGAGTTAGCATGTAATTCTAATCTCGGCAGTTGTTATACTAGTGGAATTGGCATGTAATTATAATCTTGGCAGTTGTTATACTAAACATGATATAGAGCAGGGAGCGCAGAACCGGTCATGCCCCCCCCCCGACATTTGGCTGTATAAAGATAAAAACCACTGATTGAAATTGATATATGGATTTGAAATACAAAATAACAACTCAATAATTAGTTTTCTTACCAGAACAGAACCACGATGCCTTGATGAAATGTCGGCAAATCTAGAGAATATACAAACTTAGTCATTATATATAACATTAAGAATAGCAGGGTCAATCAGCCCTTGACTTGATAAATATCTGTGTTAATATTTAGTACTGATTTACTAGTACTGATAATATCAGTAACAGGTTTTAAGAATAGCAGTAAATACATGGCATGTAATTCTAATCTCGGCAGTTGTTATACTAGTGGAATTGGCATGTAATTCTAATCTCAGTAGTTGTTATACCATTGAAGTTGTCATGTAATTCTAATCTCAGCAGTTGTTATACTAGTGGAGTTGGCATGTAATTCTAATCTCGGCAGTTGTTATACTAGTGGAGTTGGCATGTAATTCTAATCTCAGCAGTTGTTATACTATTGGAGTTGGCATGTAATTCTAATCTCAGCAGTTGTTATACTAGTGGAGTTGGGATGTAATTCTAATCTCGGCAGTGGTTATACTATTGGAGTTGGCATGTAATTCTAATCTCAGCAGTTGTTATACTATTGGAGTTGGCATGTTATTCTAATCTCAGCAGTTGTTATACTAGTGGAGTTGGGATGTAATTCTAATCTCGGCAGTGGTTATACTATTGGAGTTGGCATGTAATTCTAATCTCAGCAGTTGTTATACTAGCTGGGTTGCCATGTACTTCTAATCTCAGTAGTTGTTATACTAGTGCAGTTAGCATGTAATTCTAATCTCGGCAGTGGTTATACTAGTGGAGTTGGAATGTAATTCTAATCTCAGCAGTTGTTATACTAGTGGAGTTGGGATGTAATTCTAATCTCGGCAGTGGTTATACTATTGGAGTTGGCATGTAATTCTAATCTCAGCAGTTGTTATACTATTGGAGTTGGCATGTTATTCTAATCTCAGCAGTTGTTATACTAGTGGAGTTGGGATGTAATTCTAATCTCGGCAGTGGTTATACTATTGGAGTTGGCATGTAATTCTAATCTCAGCAGTTGTTATACTATTGGAGTTGGCATGTAATTCTAATCTCAGCAGTTGTTATACTATTGGAGTTGGCATGTAATTCTAATCTCGGCAGTTGTTAGGCATGTAATTCTAATCTCAGCAGTTGTTATACTATTGGAGTTGGCATGTAATTCTAATCTCGTTAGTTGTTATACTAGTGGAGTTGGCATGTAATTCTAATCTCGGCAGTTGTTATACTAGTGGAGTTGGCATGTAATTCTAATCTCAGCAGTTGTTATACTAGTGGAGTTGGGATGTAATTCTAATCTCGGCAGTGGTTATACTATTGGAGTTGGCATGTAATTCTAATCTCAGCAGTTGTTATACTATTGGAGTTGGCATGTTATTCTAATCTCAGCAGTTGTTATACTAGTGGAGTTGGGATGTAATTCTAATCTCGGCAGTGGTTATACTATTGGAGTTGGCATGTAATTCTAATCTCAGCAGTTGTTATACTATTGGAGTTGGCATGTAATTCTAATCTCAGCAGTTGTTATACTATTGGAGTTGGCATGTAATTCTAATCTCGGCAGTTGTTAGGCATGTAATTCTAATCTCAGCAGTTGTTATACTATTGGAGTTGGCATGTAATTCTAATCTCGTTAGTTGTTATACTAGTGGAGTTGGCATGTAATTCTAATCTCGGCAGTTGTTATACTAGTGGAGTTAGCATGTAATTCTAATCTCGGCAGTTGTTATACTAGTGGAGTTGGGATGTAAGTATAATCTCGGCAGTGGTTATACTATTGGAGTTGGCATGTAATTCTAATCTCAGCAGTTGTTATACTATTGGAGTTGGCATGTTATTCTAATCTCAGCAGTTGTTATACTATTGGAGTTGGCATGTAATTCTAATCTAGGCAGTTGTTATACTAGCTGGGTTGCCATGTACTTCTAATCTCAGTAGTTGTTATACTAGTGCAGTTAGCATGTAATTCTAATCTCGGCAGTGGTTATACTAGTGGAGTTGGAATGTAATTCTAATCTCAGCAGTTGTTATACTATTGGAGTTGGCATGTAATTCTAATCTCGGTAGTTGTTATACTAGTGGAGTTGCCATGTAATTCTAATCTCGGCAGTTGTTATACTAGTGGAGTTAGCATGTAATTCTAATCTCGGCAGTTGTTATACTAGTGGAATTGGCATGTAATTATAATCTTGGCAGTTGTTATACTAAACATGATATAGAGCAGGGAGCGCAGAACCGGTCATGCCCCCCCCCCGACATTTGGCTGTATAAAGATAAAAACCACTGATTGAAATTGATATATGGATTTGAAATACAAAATAACAACTCAATAATTAGTTTTCTTACCAGAACAGAACCACGATGCCTTGATGAAATGTCGGCAAATCTAGAGAATATACAAACTTAGTCATTATATATAACATTAAGAATAGCAGGGTCAATCAGCCCTTGACTTGATAAATATCTGTGTTAATATTTGTAGTACTGATTTACTAGTACTGATAATCACAGTTAACAGGTGGAAAGCTTTTCACCAGTAAATACATGGCATGTAATTCTAATCTCGGCAGTGGTTATACTAGTGGAGTTGGCATGTAATTCTAATCTCGGCAGTTGTTATACTAGTGGAATTGGCATGTAATTCTAATCTCAGCAGTTGTTATACTAGTGGAGTTGGCATGTAATTCTAATCTCAGCAGTTGTTATACTAGTGGAGTTGGCATGTAATTCTAATCTCAGCAGTTGTTATACTAGTGGAGTTGGGATGTAATTCTAATCTCGGCAGTGGTTATACTATTGGAGTTGGCATGTAATTCTAATCTCAGCAGTTGTTATACTATTGGAGTTGGCATGTAATTCTAATCTCAGCAGTTGTTATACTAGTGGAGTTGGCATGTAATTCTAATCTCGGCAGTTGTTATACTATTGGAGTTGGCATGTAATTCTAATCTCAGCAGTTGTTATACTATTGGAGTTGGCATGTAATTCTAATCTCAGCAGTTGTTATACTAGTGGAGTTGGCATGTAATTCTAATCTCGGCAGTTGTTATACTAGTGGAGTTGGCATGTAATTCTAATCTCAGCAGTTGTTATACTATTGGAGTTGGCATGTAATTCTAATCTCAGCAGTTGTTATACTAGTGGAGTTGGGATGTAATTCTAATCTCGGCAGTGGTTATACTATTGGAGTTGGCATGTAATTCTAATCTCAGCAGTTGTTATACTATTGGAGTTGGCATGTTATTCTAATCTCAGCAGTTGTTATACTAGTGGAGTTGGGATGTAATTCTAATCTCAGCAGTTGTTATACTATTGGAGTTGGCATGTAATTCTAATCTCAGCAGTTGTTATACTATTGGAGTTGGCATGTAATTCTAATCTCGGCAGTTGTTATACTATTGGAGTTGGCATGTTATTCTAATCTCAGCAGTTGTTATACTATTGGAGTTGGCATGTAATTCTAATCTCAGCAGTTGTTATACTATTGGAGTTGGCATGTTATTCTAATCTCAGCAGTTGTTATACTATTGGAGTTGGCATGTAATTCTAATCTCGGCAGTTGTTATACTAGCTGGGTTGGCATGTAATTCTAATCTCAGTAGTTGTTATACTAGTGCAGTTGGCATGTAATTCTAATCTCGGCAGTGGTTATACTAGTGGAGTTGGAATGTAATTCTAATCTCAGCAGTTGTTATACTATTGGAGTTGGTAATTCTAATCTCGGCAGTTGTTATACTAGTGGAGTTGGCATGTAATTCTAATCTCGGCAGTTGTTATACTAGTGGAGTTGGCATGTAATTCTAATCTCAGCAGTTGTTATACTAGTGGAGTTGGGATGTAATTCTAATCTCGGCAGTGGTTATACTATTGGAGTTGGCATGTAATTCTAATCTCAGCAGTTGTTATACTATTGGAGTTGGCATGTTATTCTAATCTCAGCAGTTGTTATACTAGTGGAGCATGTAATGTAATCTAATCTCAGCAGTTGTTATACTATTGGAGTTGGCATGTAATTCTAATCTCGGCAGTTGTTATACTAGTGGAGTTGGCATGTAATTCTAATCTCAGCAGTTGTTATACTATTGGAGTTGGCATGTAATTCTAATCTCAGCAGTTGTTATACTAGTGGAGTTGGCATGTAATTCTAATCTCAGCAGTTGTTATACTAGTGGAGTTGGCATGTAATTCTAATCTCAGCAGTTGTTATACTAGTGGAGTTGGGATGTAATTCTAATCTCGGCAGTGGTTATACTATTGGAGTTGGCATGTAATTCTAATCTCAGCAGTTGTTATACTATTGGAGTTGGCATGTTATTCTAATCTCAGCAGTTGTTATACTAGTGGAGTTGGGATGTAATTCTAATCTCGGCAGTGGTTATACTATTGGAGTTGGCATGTAATTCTAATCTCAGCAGTTGTTATACTATTGGAGTTGGCATGTAATTCTAATCTCGGCAGTTGTTATACTAGTGGAGTTGGCATGTAATTCTAATCTCAGCAGTTGTTATACTATTGGAGTTGGCATGTAATTCTAATCTCGGTAGTTGTTATACTAGTGGAGTTGCCATGTAATTCTAATCTCGGCAGTTGTTATACTAGTGGAGTTAGCATGTAATTCTAATCTCGGCAGTTGTTATACTAGTGGAATTGGCATGTAATTATAATCTTGGCAGTTGTTATACTAAACATGATATAGAGCAGGGAGCGCAGAACCGGTCATGCCCCCCCCCCGACATTTGGCTGTATAAAGATAAAAACCACTGATTGAAATTGATATATGGATTTGAAATACAAAATAACAACTCAATAATTAGTTTTCTTACCAGAACAGAACCACGATGCCTTGATGAAATGTCGGCAAATCTAGAGAATATACAAACTTAGTCATTATATATAACATTAAGAATAGCAGGGTCAATCAGCCCTTGACTTGATAAATATCTGTGTTAATATTTGTAGTACTGATTTACTAGTACTGATAATCACAGTTAACAGGTGGAAAGCTTTTCACCAGTAAATACATGGCATGTAATTCTAATCTCGGCAGTGGTTATACTAGTGGAGTTGGCATGTAATTCTAATCTCGGCAGTTGTTATACTAGTGGAATTGGCATGTAATTATAATCTCGGCAGTTGTTATACTAGTGGAATTGGCATGTAATTCTAATCTCAGTAGTT
Organism: Trachythela sp. YZ-2020; assembly: GCA_016169945.1. NCBI lineage: Eukaryota > Metazoa > Cnidaria > Anthozoa > Malacalcyonacea > Clavulariidae > Trachythela > Trachythela sp. YZ-2020. The sequence continues at coordinate 18,170 of JADLSH010000064.1, forward strand.
GTTATACTAGTGGAGTTGGCATGTAATTCTAATCTCAGCAGTTGTTATACTAGTGGAGTTGGGATGTAATTCTAATCTCGGCAGTGGTTATACTATTGGAGTTGGCATGTAATTCTAATCTCAGCAGTTGTTATACTATTGGAGTTGGCATGTAATTCTAATCTCAGCAGTTGTTATACTAGTGGAGTTGGCATGTAATTCTAATCTCAGCAGTTGTTATACTATTGGAGTTGGCATGTAATTCTAATCTCAGCAGTTGTTATACTATTGGAGTTGGCATGTAATTCTAATCTCGGCAGTTGTTATACTAGTGGAGTTGGCATGTAATTCTAATCTCGGCAGTTGTTATACTATTGGAGTTGGCATGTAATTCTAATCTCAGCAGTTGTTATACTATTGGAGTTGGCATGTAATTCTAATCTCAGCAGTTGTTATACTAGTGGAGTTGGGATGTAATTCTAATCTCGGCAGTGGTTATACTATTGGAGTTGGCATGTAATTCTAATCTCAGCAGTTGTTATACTATTGGAGTTGGCATGTAATTCTAATCTCAGCAGTTGTTATACTATTGCATGTAATTCTAATCTCAGCAGTTGTTATACTATTGGAGTTGGCATGTTATTCTAATCTCAGCAGTTGTTATACTATTGGAGTTGGCATGTAATTCTAATCTCAGCAGTTGTTATACTATTGGAGTTGGCATGTAATTCTAATCTCAGCAGTTGTTATACTATTGGAGTTGGCATGTAATTCTAATCTCAGCAGTTGTTATACTATTGGAGTTGGCATGTAATTCTAATCTCAGCAGTTGTTATACTATTGGAGTTGGCATGTAATTCTAATCTCGGCAGTTGTTATACTAGCTGGGTTGCCATGTAATTCTACTCTCGGCAGTTGTTATACTAGTGGAGTTGGCATGTAATTCTAATCTCGGCAGTGGCTATACTAGTGGAGTTGGCATGTAATTCTAATCTCAGCAGTTGTTATACTATTGGAGTTGGCATGTAATTCTAATCTCGGCAGTTGTTATACTAGTGGAGTTGGCATGTAATTCTAATCTCGGCAGTTGTTATACTAGTGGAGTTGGCATGTAATTCTAATCTCAGCAGTTGTTATACTAGTGGAGTTGGGATGTAATTCTAATCTCGGCAGTGGTTATACTATTGGAGTTGGCATGTAATTCTAATCTCAGCAGTTGTTATACTATTGGAGTTGGCATGTTATTCTAATCTCAGCAGTTGTTATACTAGTGGAGTTGGCATGTAATTCTAATCTCGGCAGTTGTTATACTATTGGAGTTGGCATGTAATTCTAATCTCAGCAGTTGTTATACTATTGGAGTTGGCATGTAATTCTAATCTCAGCAGTTGTTATACTATTGGAGTTGGCATGTAATTCTAATCTCAGCAGTTGTTATACTATTGGAGTTGGCATGTAATTCTAATCTCAGCAGTTGTTATACTAGTGGAGTTGGCATGTAATTCTAATCTCAGCAGTTGTTATACTATTGGAGTTGGCATGTAATTCTAATCTCAGCAGTTGTTATACTAGTGGAGTTGGGATGTAATTCTAATCTCAGCAGTGGTTATACTATTGGAGTTGGCATGTAATTCTAATCTCAGCAGTTGTTATACTATTGGAGTTGGCATGTAATTCTAATCTCAGCAGTTGTTATACTATTGGAGTTGGCATGTAATTCTAATCTCGGCAGTTGTTATACTATTGGAGTTGGCATGTAATTCTAATCTCAGCAGTTGTTATACTATTGGAGTTGGCATGTAATTCTAATCTCGGCAGTTGTTATACTAGTGGAGTTGGCATGTAATTCTAATCTCAGCAGTTGTTATACTATTGGAGTTGGCATGTAATTCTAATCTCAGCAGTTGTTATACTATTGGAGTTGGCATGTAATTCTAATCTCAGCAGTTGTTATACTAGTGGAGTTGGCATGTAATTCTAATCTCGGCAGTTGTTATACTATTGGAGTTGGCATGTAATTCTAATCTCAGCAGTTGTTATACTATTGGAGTTGGCATGTAATTCTAATCTCAGCAGTTGTTATACTAGTGGAGTTGGCATGTAATTCTAATCTCAGCAGTTGTTATACTATTGGAGTTGGCATGTAATTCTAATCTCAGCAGTTGTTATACTATTGGAGTTGGCATGTAATTCTAATCTCAGCAGTTGTTATACTATTGGAGTTGGCATGTAATTCTAATCTCGGCAGTTGTTATACTAGTGGAGTTGGCATGTAATTCTAATCTCAGTAGTTGTTATACTATTGGAGTTGGCATGTAATTCTAATCTTAGTACTTGTTATACTAGAGGAGTTGGCATGTAATTCTAATCTCAGCAGTTGTTATACTAGCGGGGTTGGCATGTAATTCTAATCTCAGCAGTTGTCATACTAGTGGAGTTGGCATGTAATTCTAATCTCGGCAGTTGTTATACTAGTGGAGTTGGCATGTAATTCTAATCTCAGCAGTTGTTATACTATTGGAGTTGGCATGTTATTCTAATCTCAGCAGTTGTTATACTAGTGGAGTTGGGATGTAATTCTAATCTCGGCAGTGGTTATACTATTGGAGTTGGCATGTAATTCTAATCTCAGCAGTTGTTATACTATTGGAGTTGGCATGTAATTCTAATCTCAGCAGTTGTTATACTATTGGAGTTGGCATGTAATTCTAATCTCAGCAGTTGTTATACTATTGGAGTTGGCATGTAATTCTAATCTCAGCAGTTGTTATACTATTGGAGTTGGCATGTAATTCTAATCTCAGCAGTTGTTATACTATTGGAGTTGGCATGTAATTCTAATCTCAGCAGTTGTTATACTAGTGGAGTTGGCATGTAATTCTAATCTCAGCAGTTGTTATACTATTGGAGTTGGCATGTAATTCTAATCTCAGCAGTTGTTATACTATTGGAGTTGGCATGTAATTCTAATCTCAGCAGTTGTTATACTATTGGAGTTGGCATGTAATTCTAATCTCGGCAGTTGTTATACTAGTGGAGTTGGCATGTAATTCTAATCTCGGCAGTTGTTATACTAGTGGAGTTGGCATGTAATTCTAATCTCAGCAGTTGTTATACTAGTGGAGTTGGGATGTAATTCTAATCTCGGCAGTGGTTATACTATTGGAGTTGGCATGTAATTCTAATCTCAGCAGTTGTTATACTATTGGAGTTGGCATGTTATTCTAATCTCAGCAGTTGTTATACTAGTGGAGTTGGGATGTAATTCTAATCTCGGCAGTGGTTATACTAGCTGGGTTGCCATGTACTTCTAATCTCAGTAGTTGTTATACTAGTGCAGTTAGCATGTAATTCTAATCTCGGCAGTGGTTATACTAGTGGAGTTGGAATGTAATTCTAATCTCAGCAGTTGTTATACTATTGGAGTTGGCATGTAATTCTAATCTCGGTAGTTGTTATACTAGTGGAGTTGGCATGTAATTCTAATCTCGGCAGTTGTTATACTAGTGGAGTTGGCATGTAATTCTAATCTCAGCAGTTGTTATACTAGTGGAGTTGGGATGTAATTCTAATCTCGGCAGTGGTTATACTATTGGAGTTGGCATGTAATTCTAATCTCAGCAGTTGTTATACTATTGGAGTTGGCATGTTATTCTAATCTCAGCAGTTGTTATACTAGTGGAGTTGGGATGTAATTCTAATCTCGGCAGTGGTTATACTATTGGAGTTGGCATGTAATTCTAATCTCAGCAGTTGTTATACTATTGGAGTTGGCATGTAATTCTAATCTCGGCAGTTGTTATACTAGTGGAGTTGGCATGTAATTCTAATCTCGGCAGTTGTTATACTAGCAGGGTTGGCATGTTATTCTAATCTCAGCAGTTGTTATACTATTGGAGTTGGCATGTAATTCTAATCTCGGCAGTTGTTATACTAGTGGAGTTGGCATGTAATTCTAATCTCGGCAGTTGTTATACTATTGGAGTTGGCATGTTATTCTAATCTCAGCAGTTGTTATACTATTGGAGTTGGCATGTAATTCTAATCTCAGCAGTTGTTATACTAGTGGAGTTGGCATGTTATTCTAATCTCAGCAGTGGTTATACTATTGGAGTTGGCATGTAATTCTAATCTCGGCAGTTGTTATACTATTGGAGTTGGCATGTTATTCTAATCTCAGCAGTTGTTATACTATTGGAGTTGGCATGTAATTCTAATCTCGGCAGTGGTTATACTAGTGGAGTTGGCATGTAATTCTAATCTCAGCAGTTGTTATACTATTGGAGTTGGCATGTAATTCTAATCTCAGCAGTTGTTATACTATTGGAGTTGGCATGTAATTCTAATCTCAGCAGTTGTTATACTATTGGAGTTGGCATGTAATTCTAATCTCAGCAGTTGTTATACTATTGGAGTTGGCATGTAATTCTAATCTCGGCAGTTGTTATACTAGTGGAGTTGGCATGTAATTCTAATCTCGGCAGTTGTTATACTATTGGAGTTGGCATGTAATTCTAATCTCAGCAGTTGTTATACTAGTGGAGTTGGGATGTAATTCTAATCTCGGCAGTGGTTATACTATTGGAGTTGGCATGTAATTCTAATCTCAGCAGTTGTTATACTATTGGAGTTGGCATGTAATTCTAATCTCGGCAGTTGTTATACTATTGGAGTTGGCATGTAATTCTAATCTCAGCAGTTGTTATACTATTGGAGTTGGCATGTAATTCTAATCTCAGCAGTTGTTATACTATTGGAGTTGGCATGTAATTCTAATCTCAGCAGTTGTTATACTATTGGAGTTGGCATGTAATTCTAATCTCAGCAGTTGTTATACTATTGGAGTTGGCATGTTATTCTAATCTCAGCAGTTGTTATACTATTGGAGTTGGCATGTAATTCTAATCTCGGCAGTTGTTATACTAGCTGGGTTGCCATGTACTTCTAATCTCAGTAGTTGTTATACTAGTGCAGTTAGCATGTAATTCTAATCTCGGCAGTGGTTATACTAGTGGAGTTGGAATGTAATTCTAATCTCAGCAGTTGTTATACTATTGGAGTTGGCATGTAATTCTAATCTCGGTAGTTGTTATACTAGTGGAGTTGGCATGTAATTCTAATCTCGGCAGTTGTTATACTAGTGGAGTTGGCATGTAATTCTAATCTCAGCAGTTGTTATACTAGTGGAGTTGGGATGTAATTCTAATCTCGGCAGTGGTTATACTATTGGAGTTGGCATGTAATTCTAATCTCAGCAGTTGTTATACTATTGGAGTTGGCATGTTATTCTAATCTCAGCAGTTGTTATACTAGTGGAGTTGGGATGTAATTCTAATCTCGGCAGTGGTTATACTATTGGAGTTGGCATGTAATTCTAATCTCAGCAGTTGTTATACTATTGGAGTTGGCATGTAATTCTAATCTCGGCAGTTGTTATACTAGCTGGGTTGCCATGTAATTCTAATCTCAGTAGTTGTTATACTAGTGCAGTTAGCATGTAATTCTAATCTCGGCAGTGGTTATACTAGTGGAGTTGGAATGTAATTATAATCTCGGCAGTGGTTATACTATTGGAGTTGGCATGTAATTCTAATCTCAGCAGTTGTTATACTATTGGAGTTGGCATGTAATTCTAATCTCGTTAGTTGTTATACTAGTGGAGTTGGCATGTAATTCTAATCTCGGCAGTTGTTATACTAGTGGAGTTAGCATGTAATTCTAATCTCTGCAGTTGTTATACTGGTGGAATTGGCATGTAATTATAATCTTGGCAGTTGTTATACTAAACATGATATAGAGCAGGCAGCGCAGAACCGGTCATGCACCCCCCCCCCGACATTTGACTGTATAAAGATAAAAACCACTGATTGAAATTGATATATGGATTTGAAATACAAAATAACAACTCAATAATTAGTTTTCTTACCAGAACAGAACCACGATGCCTTGATGAAATGTCGGCAAATCTAGAGAATATACAAACTTAGTCTGTGTAGGACTTGTCTTTGACAAATTTTTGGGCCTGCATTTCGGACCTAAAATTCAAGAAAAACTCGATCATAAGTTGCCTGGTTTACAGTTTAGTGTTTCTAAACATTATAACGACAAAATGTACGAGAAATAGCGAAGAAATCCTACAAAAACACTTTGAGTATATCTGGTCATACATTTAGCTCACTTCAAATGCGAGACTTCAAGTTCAAGGAATAACAAAATACACAGAGTTATAGAGCTATAAACAACATAGAGATTTACCTGTGCTAGTAGAGTAGAGTAGAGTAGAGTAGAGTAGAGTAGAGTAGAGTAGAGTAGAGTATAGTATAGTATAGTATAGTATAGTATAGTATAGTATAGTATAGTATAGTATAGTATAGTATAGTATAGTATAGTATAGTATAGTATAGTATAGTATAGTATAGTATAGTATAGTATAGTATTATATACTGTAATAGTGTTATTACTTGTACTGATAATCACAGCTAACAGGTGGAAAGCTATTTAATATATAGTATAGTATGGCATGGCATGGCATGGCATGGCATGGCATGGCAGGGCAGGGCAGGGCAGCGTAGAGTAGAGTAGAGTAGAGTAGAGTAGAGTAGAGTAGAGTAGAGTAGAGTAGAGTAGAGTAGAGTAGAGTAGAGTAGAGTAGAGTAGAGTAGAGTAGAGTAGAGTAGAGTAGAGTAGAGTAGAGTAGAGTAGAGTAGAGTAATATTAGAATTTATATTAGAATAATCACAGCTAACAGGTGGAAAGCTATTTAATACATAGTATAGTATAGTATGCTATGGTATGGTATGGTATGGTATGGTATGGTATGGTATGGTATGGTATGGTATGGTATGGTAGAGTAGAGTAGAGTAGAGTAGAGTAGAGTAGAGTAGAGTAGAGTAGAGTAGAGTAGAGTAGAGTAGAGTATAGCATAGCATAGCATAGTATAGTATAGGAATATTGAACATAAAATAAACGACGGCTTCGAAATTTCCAAAAACCAAACCGCAATTTTCATATTAAGTGCCGGGGATATACTGTAATAGTGTTATTACTTGTACTGATAATCACAGCTAACAGGTGGAAAGCTATTTAATATATAGTAGAGTATGGTATGGTATGGCATGGCATGGCAGAGTAGAGTAGAATAGAGTAGAGTAGAGTAGAGTATAGTAGAGTATAGCATAGTAATATTGAACATAAAATAAACGACGGCTTCGAAATTTCCAAAAACCAAACCGCGATTTTCATATTAAGTGCCTCGGATATACTGTAATAGTGTTATTACTTGTACTGATAATCACAGCTAACAGGTGGAAAGCTATTTAATATATAGTATAGTATGGTATGGTATGGTATGGTATGGTATGGTATGGTAGAGTAGAGTAGAGTAGAGTAGAGTAGAGTAGAGTAGAGTAGAGTAGAGTAGAGTAGAGTAGAGTAGAGTAGAGTAGAGTAGAGTAGAGTAGAGTATAGTATAGTATAGTATAGTATAGGAATATTGAACATAAAATAAACGACGGCTTCGAAATTTCCAAAAACCAAACCGCAATTTTCATATTAAGTGCCGGGGATATACTGTAATAGTGTTATTACTTGTACTGACAATCACAGCTAACAGGTGGAAAGCTATTTAATATATAGTAGAGTATGGTATGGTATGGCATGGCATGGCAGAGTAGAGTAGAATAGAGTAGAGTATAGTAGAGTATAGTATAGTAATATTGAACATAAAATAAACGACGGCTTCGAAATTTCCAAAAACCAAACCGCGATTTTCATATTAAGTGCCTCGGATATACTGTAATAGTGTTATTACTTGTACTGATAATCACAGCTAACAGGTGGAAAGCTATTTAATATATAGTATAGTATAGTATGGTATGGTATGGTATGGTATGGTATGGTATGGTATGGTATGGTATGGTATGCTATGGTATGCTATGGTATGCTATGGTATGCTATGGTATGCTATGGTATGCTATGCTATGGTATGCTATGGTATGCTATGGTATGGTATGGTATGGTAGAGTATAGTATAGTATAGTATAGTATAGTATAGTATAGTATAGTATAGTATAGTATAGTATAGTATGGTATGGTATGGTATAGTATAGTATAGTATACTGTAATAGTGTTATTACTTGTACTGATAATCACAGCTAACAGGTGGAAAGCTATTTAATATATAGTATAGTATAGTATAGTATAGTATGGTATGGTATGGTATGGTATGGTATGGTATGGTATGGTATGGTACAGTACGGTATGGTATGGTAGAGTATGGTAGAGTAGAGTATAGTAATATTGAGCATAAAATAAACGACGGCTTCGAAATTTCCAAAAACCAAACCGGGATTTTCATATTAATTTAAGTGCCGGGGATATACTGTAATAGTGTTATTACTTGTACTGATAATCACAGCTAACAGGTGGAAAGCTATTTAATATATAGTATGGCATGGCAGAGTAGAGTAGAGTAGAGTAGAGTAGAGTAGAGTAGAGTAGAGTAGAGTAGAGTAGAATAGAGTAGAGTATAGTAATATTGAACATAAAATAAACGACGGCTTCGAAATTTCCAAAAACCAAACCGCAATTTTCATATTAAGTGCCTCGGATATACTGTAATAGTGTTATTACTTGTACTGATAATCACAGCTATCAGGTGGAAAGCTATTTAATATATAGTAGAGTATCGTATGGTATGGTATGGTATGGTATGGCATGGCATGGCATGGCAGAGTAGAGTAGAGTAGAGTAGAATAGAGTAGAGTATAGTAGAGTATAGTAATATTGAACATAAAATAAACGACGGCTTCGAAATTTCCAAAAACCAAACCGCGATTTTCATATTAAGTGCCTCGGATATACTGTAATAGTGTTATTACTTGTACTGATAATCACAGCTATCAGGTGGAAAGCTATTTAATATATAGTATAGTGTGGTGTGGTATGGTATGGTATGGTAGGGTAGGGTAGGGTAGGGTAGGGTAGGGTATGGTATGGTAGGGTATAGTATAGTATAGTATAGTATAGTATAGTATAGTATAGTATAGTATAGTATAGTATAGTATAGTATAGTATAGTATAGTATAGTATAGTATAGTATAGTATAGTATAGTATAGTATAGTATAGTATAGTATAGTATAGTATAGCATAGTATAGTATACTGTAATAGTGTTATTACTTGTACTGATAATCACAGCTAACGGGTGGAAAGCTATTTAATATATAGTATAGTATGGTATGGTATGGTATGGTACGGTATGGTACGGTATGGTATGGTAGAGTATGGTAGAGTAGAGTATAGTAATATTGAGCATAAAATAAACGACGGCTTCGAAATTTCCAAAAACCAAACCGCGATTTTCATATTAAGTGCCGGGGATATACTGTAATAGTGTTATTACTTGTACTGATAATCACAGCTAACAGGTGGAAAGCTATTTAATATATAGTATAGTATGGCATGGCATGGCATGGCATGGCATGGCATGGCAGAGTAGAGTAGAGTAGAGTATAGTAATATTGAACATAAAATAAACGACGGCTTCGAAATTTCCAAAAACCAAACCGCGATTTTCATATAAAGTGCCTCGGATATACTGTAATAGTGTTATTACTTGTACTGATAATCACAGCTAACAGGTGGAAAGCTATTTAATATATAGTATAGTATGGTATGGTATGGTATGGTAGAGTAGAGTATAGTATAGTATAGCATAGTATAGCATAGCATAGCATAGCATAGCATAGCATAGTATAGTATAGGAATATTGAACATAAAATAAACGACGGCTTCAAAATTTCCAAAAACCAAACCGGGATTTTCATATTAATTTAAGTGCCGGGGATATACTGTAATAGTGTTATTACTTGTACTGATAATCACAGCTAACAGGTGGAAAGCTATTTAATATATAGTATGGCATGGCAGAGTAGAGTAGAGTAGAGTAGAGTAGAGTAGAGTAGAGTAGAGTAGAGTAGAGTAGAGTAGAGTAGAGTAGAGTAGAGTATAGTAATATTGAACATAAAATAAACGACGGCTTCGAAATTTCCAAAAACCAAACCGCGATTTTCATATTAAGTGCCTCGGATATACTGTAATAGTGTTATTACTTGTACTGATAATCACAGCTAACAGGTGGAAAGCTATTTAATATATAGTAGAGTATGGTATGGTATGGTATGGTATGGTATGGTATGGCATGGCATGGCATGGCATGGCAGAGTAGAGTAGAGTAGAGTAGAATAGAGTAGAGTAGAGTATAGTATAGTAATATTGAACATAAAATAAACGACGGCTTCGAAATTTCCAAAAACCAAACCGCGATTTTCATATTAAGTGCCTCGGATATACTGTAATAGTGTTATTACTTGTACTGATAATCACAGCTAACAGGTGGAAAGCTATTTAATATATAGTATAGTATGGTATGGTATGGTATGGTATGGTATGGTATGGTATAGTATAGTATAGTATAGTATAGTATAGTATAGTATAGTATAGTATAGTATAGTATAGTATAGTATAGTATAGTATAGTATAGTATAGTATAGTATAGTATAGTATAGTATAGTATAGTATAGTATACTGTAATAGTGTTATTACTTGTACTGATAATCACAGCTAACAGGTGGAAAGCTATTTAATATATAGTATAGTATGGTATGGTATGGTATGGTACGGTATGGTATGGTATGGTATGGTAGAGTATGGTAGAGTATAGTATAGTAATATTGAGCATAAAATAAACGACGGCTTCGAAATTTCCAAAAACCAAACCGCGATTTTCATATTAAGTGCCGGGGATATACTGTAATAGTGTTATTACTTGTACTGATAATCACAGCTAACAGGTGGAAAGCTATTTAATATATAGTATAGTATGGCATGGCATGGCATGGCATGGCATGGCAGAGTAGAGTAGAATAGAGTAGAGTATAGTAATATTGAACATAAAATAAACGACGGCTTCGAAATTTCCAAAAACCAAACCGCGATTTTCATATAAAGTGCCTCGGATATACTGTAATAGTGTTATTACTTGTACTGATAATCACAGCTAACAGGTGGAAAGCTATTTAATATATAGTATAGTATGGTATGGTATGGTAGAGTAGAGTATAGTATAGTATAGTATAGTATAGTATAGTATAGTATAGCATAGCATAGTATAGTATAGTATAGTATAGGAATATTGAACATAAAATAAACGACGGCTTCAAAATTTCCAAAAACCAAACCGCAATTTTCATATTAAGTGCCGGGGATATACTGTAATAGTGTTATTACTTGTACTGATAATCACAGCTAACAGGTGGAAAGCTATTTAATATATAGTATAGTATGGTATGGTATGGTATGGTATGGTAGAGTAGAGTAGAGTAGAGTAGAGTATAGTATAGTATAGTATAGTATAGTATAGTATAGTATAGTATAGTATAGTATAGTATAGTATAGTATAGTATAGTATAGTATAGTATAGTATAGTATACTGTAATAGTGTTATTACTTGTACTGATAATCACAGCTAACAGGTGGAAAGCTATTTAATATATAGTATAGTATGGTATGGTATGGTATGGTATGGTATGGTATGGTAGAGTATGGTAGAGTAGAGTATAGTATAGTAATATTGAGCATAAAATAAACGACGGCTTCGAAATTTCCAAAAACCAAACCGCGATTTTCATATTAAGTGCCTCGGATATACTGTAATAGTGTTATTACTTGTACTGATAATCACAGCTAACAGGTGGAAAGCTATTTAATATATAGTATAGTATGGCATGGCATGGATGGCATGGCATGGCAGAGTAGAGTAGAGTAGAATAGAGTAGAGTATAGTAATATTGAACATAAAATAAACGACGGCTTCGAAATTTCCAAAAACCAAACCGCGATTTTCATATAAAGTGCCGGATATACTGTAATAGTGTTATTACTTGTACTTATGATCACAGCTAACAGGTGGAAAGCTATTTAATAGTATAGTATAGTATAGTATAGTATAGTATAGTATAGTATAGCATAGCATAGCATAGTATAGTATAGTATAGTATAGTATAGTATAGTATAGGAATATTGAACATAAAATAAACGACGGCTTCAAAATTTCCAAAAACCAAACCGCAATTTTCATATTAAGTGCCGGGGATATACTGTAATAGTGTTATTACTTGTACTGATAATCACAGCTAACAGGTGGAAAGCTATTTAATATATAGTATAGTATGGTATGGTAGAGTAGAGTATAGTATAGTATAGTATAGTATAGTATAGTATAGTATAGTATAGTATAGTATAGTATAGTATAGGAATATTGAACATAAAATAAATATACTGTAATAGTGTTATTACTTGTACTGATAATCACAGCTAACAGGTGGAAAGCTATTTAATATATAGTATAGTATGGTATGGTATGGTATGGTACGGTATGGTAGAGTAGAGTAGAGTAGAGTAGAGTATAGTAGAGTATAGTAGAGTAATATTGAACTTAAAATAAACGACGGCTTCGAAATTTCCAAAAACCAAACCGCGATTTTCATATTAAGTGCCTCGGATATACTGTAATAGTGTTATTACTTGTACTGATAATCACAGCTAACAGGTGGAAAGCTATTTAATACATAGTATAGTATAGTATGCTATGGTATGGTATGGTATGGTAGAGTAGAGTAGCTACAAAATCCTACAAAAACACTTTGAGTATATCTGGTCATACATTTAGCTCACTTCAAACGTAAGACTTCAAGTTCAAGGAATAACAAAATACACAGAGTTATAGAGCTATAAACAACATAGAGATTTACCTGTGCTATAGTATAGTATAGTATAGTACAAACAACAAGGTTAGCCTGTGTAGGACTTGTCTTTGACAAATTTTCGGGCCTGCATTTCGAATCTAAAATTCAAGAAAAACTCGATCATAAGTTGCCTGGTTTACAGTTTAGTGTTTCTAAACATTATAACGACAAAATGTACGAGAAATAGCGAATAAATCCTACAAAAACAACGACAAAATGTACGAGAAATAGCGAAGAAATCCTACAAAAACACTTTGAGTATATCTGGTCATACATTTAGCTCACTTCAAACGTGAGACTTCAAGTTCAAGGAATAACAAAATACACAGAGTTATAGAGCTATAAACAACATAGAGATCTACCTGTGCTTTCCTTTCAGCTTTGTATTTTCATTTAAACTTTTAACTTGAACAGTTTTCAAGGTAAATTTACTGTACAAAGTCAATAACAACATCATCCTACATCCGTATTGTTTGGCAAATGACACGCGCGCGGGACACAAATGGTGTAACTTGACTTGCCAGTAAAATTCCCAGGATCTGGTCCCCTATTGGTTACTGGATCATACTTGCGTAGATGTGATTGGTCCATTCCGGAACGTCATAATGTATGCATTTCCGGAACGTCATAATGTATGCATTAATTTCCCATTAATACTTTCTGTAACTCCCCTCGCGTGTTGTCCCGCGCGCTCTTATGCAGCACCGTTAAAGTGCCTGGGTACGAGGCTGGTAATTTCCTGTTTGTCAATGAGTACAAAGGACAATGAGGCAAAGCAATCTCATTTGAAAAGCAATTTGAAAGATTTTAAAATAAGGAATTTAAATTCACTTTAGAACCTTGCGGCTGATTGACAAATTTGTTTCGGGAAATACACGGGAAATATTCGTATATTTTGTTCATTTAATAAAAGGTTAGTACTTTTTCAAACTGTATGCATAAAAATGTTTGTATTTTTAACAGTCATGTAGTAAACGTAAGATAATCTACAGTCCGGTTTGCGCATATGCGGGAGTCTTGTTTACATTTTGTGTTTATAAACACATTCTAATATTCTTACACTAAGTATTACATTCGTCATATAATCACATGCTTTCATCACTACACCAAAATTATGAATTTGATACTTTTGTTATGCAAATAAAATGTAAATATGAATGATAGTTTTCAATTGGATGACCTTGAAAGATTTGAAATTGAGCAGGCGGCTGTTGTTCCGAACTCAGATGACATATCAAATTGCTCTTGTCGTGGATTGTGTCTTAGAGATAGCGGAAGGAGTGCATGCCCATGCAAGAGTGTCGGCCATTATTGTTCGTCTGTATGTCATGCAAACCAATTCTTAGGGGCTTGTATGAACCAACGAAAAGTTTTGGAAAGCGACTCTGATTCCGATAACAGCGAGGATAATAAAAGCGATAACTCTGATGTGTCAATGAGACCGGTAAGTGAACTATAAAATGTAATTTTACTAAACAAATTTTATACAATCCACCACTTCAGCTGTGTACACGACTCAAAATTGTTCAAAATTATACAATATTCAATTGAAACTCCGGCCCCAGACACTTAAGATAGGGCGGGGAAATTAACATTTCAACAGTGTTAAATCACTGGTATTTTCCCCGCCACCCTGGGAATATTAGCTGTTAAAGATCCCAGCCTTTTTAGCCCCAATCACCAATTGAAGATCATCATTGAAGATCATGATTGAAGATCATTAAAGTGTATAAACATGTTTTATTCTCAACATGAGAATAAAGTGCTATTGTACATTACTAGTGCATTACTGTGTCTAAAAATTATCAAACTTTTAGGATACTTCAAGTGCTGATGAGAGCTTTACTGATATAAGAAAAAGCAGTGCTAGGGGAAGAAGTCGAGGTCCTGGCAGGAATAGAAGAGCCCGTGGGCGTGGAAGACCTTATTCTCGGGGACGAGGAAGGGCAAAACCACAAGAAAACTTGGAAAAAAGTGGAGAGCATTCAGGGCTAGGTCCTCGGGGAAGAATGGCCCAAACTCAAAGAAAGTCAGGAAGAGGAAGATCTCGTGGTCGTGGCAGAGGAGGGTTGGTGCCTGAGGAAAGTGCTGAAGCTAGACAGGCTGCCCAGGAGAATCAGTTGCAGGTACTGGTTGTATCATATATTGTTTGCATGAGGTGAACAGATGATGAACAATTGGTTGCTAAATAGTATGCAAAAAATTTTGTTGTTAGGATTTAGTGCTCAACCTCCCACATGCTGTGCTGCAGCAATTAGCACTGGAATTATTAAGACGGCAACCAGACGTCTACATGGATTTAGTAAATGGAGAAATCCCAAACCAACCACCACAACAAGCAGACCCAGGCAGACCCCCAAACCAACCACCCCCAGCTGATCAACAACCCCCAAACCAACCACACCTAGATCAACCACCCCTAGTTCAACCGCCCCCAGACCAACCACCCCCAGTTGATCAACAACCCCCAAACCAACCACACCTAGATCAACCACTCCCAGAGCAACCACCCCTAGACCATCCAAATGAAGTTCCAGCCTGGTGTTATTGTGGTGCATGCAGGCCCATGCCTACGCAAACTGAGAACAAGTGTTGTTGTAAAAGAAGAATGCAATGCATGACAACTATGCCACTTTTCCAACATATAGTACTTGATGCAAATGTATTAGAGATACAGATGAGGTATCGAGAGGATATACTTGCAATGGCTCACCACAGAAATAACGAGAACTTTCGACATGCTGCCTATCGGCAATTTGTGCTGTGGCAGCATGGGAAATTGGGCAAAGGTGACCGTAGGGTTGTGCCGAGCTGTTGTGTCCTTGCAATACGTGCAAGGTATCCTTCTGCTAATGGATTTTACGTAGGGTTTCGCCCTGCAAGACTATGACTTTTGTTAGACATCTATATTTAGCTGGTGCCATTATTTTTATTTCAGGCACATCTCATATACAGAAACAAATTTTTATGTGAGACTTCTGGTTAATTTTTATTCTGTAGTAAATCTTGATTTGTGTTCTGACAAAAGCTGCTGCACTGTTGGTCGGGGTATGATAGCAATGTTTGCTGCAATATTACGGGGATCTTCTGCAGACCTGACAATTCTCTGATCAACTCGACCAGGGACACTTGCACGAGTTTGAAAAATCTGCACCAACAAATCTGGAATGTAGCTGTATGCCTTTGGCTTCAACAATGCAACAGGTCTCCATCGTTTTGTTTTCTTACTGTATTGTGCACGATATCTAAATTAACATTAATATTGTACAGTGAGATGCTTTGTGTTATGCAGTAATGAGGCTCTTCACTCTAAACTAACCTAACTTTACAATGTTCCCTGTTCCCCCTTTACAATGTTTCATTTATATTCTGTATTACCATGTTTCCTACACTTTTCTTATTGTGTTCCTGTGTTACAACCACAAAATTTGCATTGTTCCTCAGAAACTGCGTAGAAAATAATTTTTTTGTTTTGACAAATAAAACTTTCAGTTTGGAAAGTCGGTGGTTTTGTGTTCTTCATTAATTTCTTATACAATTTTTTTGCTTGCAACTAGCAAGATGATTTTTTAATTTGGTCACAAAAAATTTCATCTTGGCCCAGCACACATCTAGGTGTAAACATAGTTAATATATACTATATTAACTATGGTGTAAAGTATAATGACCTATTTTGCAACTCAAATTTGTACCTTGGTGTACCATCAGCAGTTGTTGCAATTTCTCGATTCCTATGCATGTTGAAATCAATGGCTGCCAGTTGGTTACGAAGTTTGTAACCTACAAATCTAAAATTTTTTGAAACAAAAAAATCATGTATAAGATATTGGGTATACTATCATTTTTATTATTTAATAAATAAAGTTGTGTATATGTTTAGGCCCGGGCATGAACTAAACATTTGTACTTACGAATAAGAATGACGCTTGGGACAATACATTAAAAGATTGTTGTGAAAAGATTCCAGGAATCCAGTATGTCTGCAAAGTAAAAAAGTATTTTGGAATAATGCACTTCATATGATCAATGCAAGTGCACTTACTGTACATCTACATGAAAAAAATATATTGTCAGATAATTGGAAGAATTATAAAACAAATTAAACAAACCTAAAGTTAGTATAGTATGGCAAAGTGTTTAGGAATCGTTTGTCCATCATGATTTTTGTCAAAGCATTATGGGCAGAAGAATTTTTTTTTAACCAAGGCTTGTCTCTTTCTGCTGTTAATGGAGCATGAGCGCATTTGCCCTGCGCTTTCCTTCATCCAAAATCCAGGAATGCTCGTTAACTACGTGATGACGAAGACCAATCCAAACATCCTATTAATAAAATATAGAGTTTATAATCAACTATCCATTAACACATTCAGCTGTAGCGCTTTCCCCTTGACAGGTATGTGGCCCTGATACAGTAAGACATGTACATGTAACTAGAGTGTGAAAATAGGTAAAACAACTAAAGAAGGGTACATTGTGATTTAAATAAAAATAACAACTTACTTTAAGGTCATCAACATTTCGCACTGGTCCTACTAGAATACCAGAAGTGATTGCGAACAGCACCACTCCATAAAGATAAGTCTTCATTTCCTTTCTCACGTGCAGCCTATAATTCAATATATAATTCAGTTTATTTTATTGTAAATGTATCACATTAACAAATTTCTATTCTGATAATTACAATGACACCTTTACACTACAACACTTACATTAGTTACTTTCTTGGAAATGTTTTTAGCTCCATGCCATATGTCTCTTTGATGTTTAATAGCCTGATATTTTGGTGAGTTTTCTGGAAATGTAAGAGAAACACATTTATTTAATAGGAAATACCACAAAGGGAATTTAGACAGTTAGGCAATGCATTTTAGCAATAAACACAACAAGATGTAATGCACCATGATTTCCTATTTTACTTGGATGAGCTAGAGAAGACTATTTCATCTTAATAGGCAGTGACAAAGCTAGCCATGAAAAACCTATTTCAAGAAGTTCATAATAACATACTCATAAGAGCACCAATCTCCAAGTGACCATCAGTGACAACTTCCTTTATCACGATCTTTGAAGTTAAAATTTCATCCAGCCCCCTCTCAAAGCCAATCCGTTCCATGTTGGGACTTTTCCTTCCTTCCACCTCTCACATCAACAATATTCATGTTAAGTATTGTCTGTGTCTCCATGTCTGTAAAGGAGTAGGTACAATATTGCGCACAATGTCCTGGCGAATCATTACGTCCATCCGAGCTAAGCAAAATGTCTTGTCCCTCTCGCTCATCCCACAAGGAACTTTTCATACTCTTCCAATATTTATCGACTGCAGGCGCTATATACAAATTCTGATACTGGTTGAAAAGACTCTGTGAGAAGTATTTCAAATTTATTATTCGAAATAAAAAGCCAACTTTCGTAAAAGAATTTCCTGAAAGAGCAATAGCTGATGCCAACAGTAGATTCCCAGCTCTTAATCCTTCACATTTAGGCTGTGAAGACCATCTTCCTCCAAAGTGGCCACTACTACAACGCCAAGATACAATAAAACATGTCCCAGAAAATGTTTTCCGATAGTCTAAGCGTTTTCCACAACTCGATACTTTGCACTTCAAACCATGAATTTGATACAGGAGTTCAAGTAATCTGTCACAGTAGGTTATGCATTTGTCAGCCTGAACAGCACTTTGTGGGTCTACATTTGTCTTAGATGATTCTTTTCCACTATCCATTTCTGGTTCCTTAATATCTTTATCATCAGGATCAAGGTCATATCCACCTATTATCGTATTGAACACATCATCAACAAGAGATGTCTTTTCCAGGTCATCCACATTCATTCTAACAAAGTATAAATATGTAGAAAGGAAATTAAATTTAGGTACTCTGTAAAACTCCAAATGATTTTACTGCACGTTCATTGGTATCATGGATTGTAAGGGTGGATGTGCAGACTTAGCTTATATACAGTAAGGTTTCTAAAATAAATATATCAGCTCATATATATATATGTTATACTCACTGTAAAACTTCAGAAAGTGGTGGTGGTATACTGAAACTGTCTTTTGAAGGCATTTCTGTGGCTGTTAGGGTTTCATCTTCTCGACTGGTATCAACAGCAGGTGGATATTTAGATCTAGAAAAAAACCCAACAGTGCTACTTCTCATTATTTGGCACATGCAGCAATCGCTGATTCACTGTCCTGTATAAGGCAAAGGATCTAACTTTGTTTAGCCTAGCAGCATTGCACCAAACTTTGCTTTATTACCATGTATAATGAAAGATTTATTATAGAAGAAGTGTCAGGCTTTAATGGTTAACCAGGTTATTTGGCCAAATATTAACCTGTTTGGCTGCAGTGCATCAATGCTTTATTATAATATTGTTAAAAATTTACTTGTCAAGGGGAAAGGGTTAGGTGTTAATCAATGGGTTAAACCATTATCTAGACTCAAGACTATCCCCTTGACAAGTAAAATCATCTGGCATTAGACATAGTAATAGAATAGATTAGGGTGCATTGCCAGTCAATGGGATCAGATATAAATACTCACTGGAAAACTTCAGAAAGTGATGGTGGTAGACCGAAACTGTCTTTTGAAGGCATTTCTGTGGCTGCTTGGGTTTCATCTTCTTTTTCTGTGGCTGTTAGGGTTTCATCTTCTTTTTCTGAAGCTATAAGGGTTTCTTTCTCTTGACAGACATGAACAGCAGGTGAATTTTGGGAACTACAGAAATATTAAAATGTGTAACCATCTCCAACCCAGAAAAGGGCAGAAATTCAGAATGGCAATAAACTGGCACTCAAAATTTGCTTTTATCTGTTGACTG
Organism: Trachythela sp. YZ-2020; assembly: GCA_016169945.1. Lineage (NCBI taxonomy): Eukaryota > Metazoa > Cnidaria > Anthozoa > Malacalcyonacea > Clavulariidae > Trachythela > Trachythela sp. YZ-2020. The sequence continues at coordinate 37,777 of JADLSH010000064.1, forward strand.
CAGGGAATGTGTTCACTTTCATTGCTTTGCCAAAAAAGTCAAGGGAATAGTGATTGAATCACTCTTTATTATTGGCAACTGCCATATATACATAATATAACCAGACACAATGAGGCTGTTAGGTTGAAAGCAATAAACATGGTACAAGTCCCCACATAAATAATAAAACATTTACTATTTCATCAAAATGAAAATCGATACAGATCATGCAGAACGCATACCTCTCTAGCAGTATTGGGTTGCATTCTGTTTCATATGCCAAGCATCTACGTTTTAAGGGAAGCTGCTCTGAGTCAGACCTTGTTATACTCTCAGTACTCTGTGAACTTCTCTTTATAGATAGTGGTGTAGAAGTCATTACTGTTGACAATAAAATGATATAAAAATAGGTTTCAGAATTACAAAAACGTAAAACAAATATAATTATATTCTCGATCGTCATGAAATATCAAAAGTATACTCACATGGAGCCGATGTCGCTTCCGGACAAGGTGATGAAATTTGTGTATTTGTCAAAAGATGGTGTTGTTCTAATATTGCCATATTCATATCTTCATATAAATTGTCTACAGTTTGAGTGCAGACTTCGCTGACTTCTTTCCTGTAAATTGTATTAATATATATACATTTATAATTCGCAATGCTCTAAGCAAACAAGTAGTTAACAATTTTATAAATATCTTTACCTTGTCATACAAAAATTATCAAGAAGCGCGGCGGCCAACTCTTTGTCAGTTTTCAAGCCAAGTTCGATTAGCAGCGTCCTCCATCTTTCGAAATGCTCAAAAAGATATATCTTAGTAGCGTCCCTTCGTGCATAATAAGGTTTTCTTCTTGTTTCTTTTGCTACTTTGGAAGATTTGCTGGGACATGATTGCTTAGTTTGTTCGGCTTCACTCGTGCCTTCCTCCATATTGTTTATAACTTTATAGTATGAGCCGGCCGCGATTCACTCGATGGCATGGGCACTAGTTATTGTTTATGAGGTGGAGTCCCCTCAAAACAAAAAACTCCTCATGCGCAAACCGGACTGTAGATTATCTTTTGCTAAATAAGATCGCCAGAATATATGCTATATAGAGTATAAATTTTCGCTATTCAGTACATTTTGCAAAATGTGTTCAATAGTTCCACAATTAAATTATCATCAAGCAAAAACATAACAATCAACTCTATTGATTGAGGTGAGCTGGATGTTATATAAGCCAACATCTTGGCCACAAATTTTGCTGTGTTGAAGCCTTGAAGTTGAGACCCTCTGGCCTCTAATCCACCCTGATTGAAAAATTTGGAAATTGCAAATATATAGAAAGCATCAACACTTATGTACAAGTCAATTCCAACTGGGATTTGACCTGAATTTAACCCTGGGATTTGGCTCGTACATTAGCAGGCAGTTTATATGAGCCCTACTATTCATGAAGGGCTGGCCCACTTAGACGAGATCCTGTGTGCAAATTCAAATCCCTATTAAGAATTGGTTTCATTTATATGAGAGGAGGGCCAGCCTTCCTAGGCAAGAACTCGCTAATGATTACCTGAGATCTTGCCTAGTAGTGCTGGAAATGGGCAAGATATGTTTGTTTTCGTCTGAGGCTTCCCTTTTTCCTTATCAGTTTTGACCACTTTCAAATATGCAAATCTTTCTCTAACTTCTCAATCAACTTTTGCACCGAATTCATAATCAGATTCAAATTCCTGCAAGGGAAACAAGTCTGTCTGTCCTCTCCTAATTTTGTCGCCTCCTGTCTGCATTTTTGTGCTCCCTTTATAACTCCCCAATAAAAACCCATTAAGGGACAGACTTGGAGCAAGTCTAAGTAGGACTAAGTAAAAACTTTCCATATCTGTGTCAAGCTCTGCTTGTGAAGCCATTTTCGATTTAATTATTTCGCTCAATATTAAATTTCCTGCCAGTTTTTATTCGAAAATTTGCTCATCAAAATATGATTTAAGACTTTGTAAGAAAATAGGTGAGTTGTATAGGGCAGCCATTCAATGCTGTAGACACACGGTGAAAACCAGCCCTACTTATGGGGCTAGCCCTTCACAAGAACTCATGTAAACAAAGGCTGAAAACCAGTTCTACTGGTAGAGCTAAGCGTCCAATATCTTTGTTGTGTGATTTCAACTTTTGAAACTGCCCCTTCCCCCTGCTAGGTATTCTAAATTAAGGGTATTTTATTTGGTTCGTACTCTTTAAAAAGCAGAAACTTACTAAGCAATAAATATTTCGATGGAAAAAGGTGTAGAGAGAAAACTTTGGGCTTTGTTTTGTAGAGAGCTTTTTGAAATTTTACAGAATAAGTGAAATTATTGAGCCCAGGCCTTTCAGATTTGTTTGCCAATTGCTCCAATTTGTTTGGCAATTTACCAACGTGGTGAAAATATTGGAAAGGCTGGCCAACAATTCTTAGCCAATGCCCGATCAACTCACTAATCAATTGTCTGGTTGATCGGACATTTGTCAGACACAAGTGAAATCGTTATAATCTACACTGCCTTTAGTTAGTAAAATTGGGTGTGGGGCAGGTGTTATTGAGAGCATGAACTTCATTTAGCCTGGGCTGCGGGCTATGGTAAATTCTCTATTAAGCCTCCCAGGGTGCTTATATAATCCAGGCCATGTTTGCAGTGGGGGAGGGGGGAGTGCGGACCAAATAGAGAGGGGAGTATTATATATAAATAGAGAGGGGATATGCCCAATGAGTTTGACAGATCCCAGGTCCAGACCTGGCAAAATAGTCAATCAAGATATGCTCTGGAAATATGGAAACTTGCCCACTGTGAGTTCTTGGTATAATGAGCAATCATCCAATCATGCCTATGACATGATCTGGTTGAATTTCTCAACTGTGGTGTCAAATTCAAAAGATTTGTCACTGTGAAATCATCCATATAAGTACTATATACATAATTATGCTCATTATGCAGTACACGCAACTTGTTAATTGTCTTCATTTCTCCAGTAAGACTGCAGTATCTGCTTTTTTAAAGTTTCATTTCGTGGTTGTATACTTCAAAGTGAAAGTGCCAATGTTCCATTGTGGTACGATTGTCATTTTTTGCTTTCAATTACCTAGATGTTTGTTAAATTGATGTAAAACTGTCCAGTGTGTTTTTATATTTGCCGTTCATCTGGAAATTCTGACTATACATACCCTATTTTTGAGATGCAGCCTGCTATTACAATTATTATTGGCTTGGTATAGGTAGTATTCTTCAGTAGCCTTCGCCCGAAACATTTAAGTTTGCTTGTCCTTTTCAGGTAGTTCTAGAATCTCAACAATTTAGTAGTGTTTAGGGAAATAACTAAGAATAGCGTTTCACATGAAGTTTTATTTTGTTAGGCTATATTCTTACAGAAGACCGAAAACCAGTAACCGAAGAAGAGGTATACATAGAAATTAGAATAGGCTAAGTATAGATATATTCTTGCCCCATAAATGCGTTCTGTATACTAACCCGATTGTTCGCCTGGCCGTTGCCATACAATTTCACGTGGTCGAAAACTTGGTTTTTTACTTCCGAACAATCTTCCGAACTTGATGTCCAATAGTTCTGAACTTGATATCCAATTACCGATGTTTCTATTTGAATTCGGTGTATATTTTAGGCTTTTTGCCTTGTTTTCGGTATTTTAATAGACGTTCGATTTTACACATGTTAAAAGTTTTTCATGGGATGAGCCGTAATGCCATGATTTGTCGGTGAAAGCAAATGGCTTTGGACATCGATTTGCAATTGCAGATAAATTGCAGTTCACCTCCAAATCATGGCATAACTGATACCCTTGAACCCTTCTGTTTCCTATATCTATACTAGTAAGTAAGTGGGGGTGTGCTAATCATCCTTACTGGCAGCTGAGAGCTGAGCGGAATTACGAAGGATGTAGTTCGACTTGATCGAGTCGAACTGGGCTTATTAGAAAAGGCGCCTCTGGCTGCCAGCATATGACTCATGTCTGATCAGGGAGAGCACCTACGATCGAAGGGTTGGTGCTTATCCAAACCCACCCTGTCAACATTTCCTGTGGGAGGAAACCGGAATTCGCGGAGAAAACCCACAACTTTCGGTAGAGCGTTGACGGACTCTTTTCACATAAGTGTCATGAGTCCCCAGCGACTTGCTCTGACTATTGCACCACCGAAGCCCTCGAAATACTAATAGATTTTCTTTTCTTTTTACCATTTCATTTAAATTTTTATCTTCTTCCTGTCATTTGTTTACTGCCAGTCTCTAAATTTTTAGGGCCGTGATCAGTTATCTTTTGCAGCTCTGATCGAACGATTATCAGTAAACTGCATGGAGTAGACAATTGAACGAATAGATGACAAAACCAATACCATATAATTATCCGATGATCCAATTCAACTATACAGGGTGTATCAAAAAAGGTAATCCAACTTTAGTATGCTATCGCGCATAATATTTAGTGTGTAGATTTTCCTTTTTCACACAAATCAATACCAGGCTTTTTAGCTGTCAAATGAAACCTTTTTAGTATCACTGCGATCAATAACGGCCCAACATAATCCGATGAAAAGAGTGCTCGAAATCACATTTTTTCACCTTTCAGAATTAAACATCCTTCGAATTTCCGTCTATTTGCCCAAATGATGGTTGCCTATTTGTGAAACGTTCAGCATTGCCATTTCAGTCTGCAAACTGCCTGTTTCCTAAAACGTTTCAACCACCAAGTCTCGTTGTTAAACCGTGATTTGCCATCTTATTAAAATTCTTAAATTTGAATCCGAAATGAGAATGATTTCAATAGACAGACAAAAGCTTTGCACTGATGCACTCAACTCCCAATGGCAATGGTGCTAGAAAAATACGTTTTGACCGGCGATTTTTAATCGTATTTGGCCATTTTGATCGCAATGATACATAAAAGGTATCATTTTACAGCTAAAAGATTGATCTTCATTGATAATTTGATATGAAAAAATAAATATACTAGAGGGCACTCAGAGATTGCATACCTCCGCCAGCATAATGTATTAAGCCAAATTTTGACCCCTTGCCTTGTTTATGTTTCTCTAGCAGACAAAATATTTTTAAAGCTCCCAAGAGAACTTCGTTACTGTGATATGCACTGTTGAATCGCAATAGAGAACATTATATTTTGTCATTGGCGTATGGCCAGGCATTTAAGCCAGGCAGTTGTCCAACGTCATAAGAACGGCCACTTTTGAACTTAAATGACGGTCATGGACGGCCTAAGAAACTTTTTCTTTAATTGGCAACTTATAAACTTTGTTATATTTCTTGAAGACTTCCGGAGTTGTTAGCTGCCGTTTGTGATTTGCTTTAGCTTTTGCGTACATTTCGATGCTTTTTTTTCGAAAACACGCTAAATTATGAGCATCTGACAATTAATTTCAAGCGCCGTATTTTTTACCACCACCGCGAAAATTGGACGGCCTGTTTTGGCATCCTGGCTAAAAGCCTGCGTATGGCCATTAGCTCTACAAAATTTCGTATCAAAGTATTTGATATTTTTCGAGTTACCATCCTCACGGACAAACACATACATACAAACCCAGGTGAAAAGTACATAACCTCCTGGCGGAGGTAATAAAGTGAATAATAAACGCACGATAACATGCTAAAGTTGGATTTCCTTTTTTATGCCTATTAAGGGACGTTAATGTCCTATTGCATTTAACACCTGCCTTTTGGTAAATCTTTAAATAAATAACGCATTGAGACAACGCTGTATCTGCTTCTAGTACGACCACCCACGCAACACAAATTTTGGCTAATTTCCTGAACTTATGAGGCATATTGAGTGAATGCAGAGAAAACCACCAAAATTGTTTTTGAGTTACCATTTAATTTCACTATGGCATGGCTACAGAAGTTAGGGAGCCATGGAGCGAACGCTACCTCCATAACCTAAGGGGCTAACTCCAAATTCAAAATTATCGTTATTTAAGCCTGAAGTTAATGGCTGCGCCAGCATAGCTAGCTCCATTCGAAGATTGGCTTCCTCCACAAAAATACTATTTACAGGCATGTACTGTGGACCACACTGCTAACTCCAGAATTGATCACCCTTGCTAATTTGCTATTGGCACGAATACCTTGCAGTTGTCCGAAATTGCGTAATCAAACCTAGGTTACCGCCGCGTTACTGTTACAAACTTTGTATTGCGGTATCCTATCTGGTTTCCCAAACCCTAGAGTCGATAAATGTGTTAACGCTTAATATTCAACTTTGACAAGCCTTTGTCTTGGAAAACCCAGGTTACCGCGAACATAAATTGGCGGTTACCCAATTTGGTTTCCGCCACAAGTAATTTTGGATAAGCTGCCTTGATAATACATTGATACCTTCACTTATCACCCTACCTCCTCCACAGGCGTTTTATTAAATGGAGCGGGCTTGGAAAATTAGCGAAGGGACGCACGGGCGGCATAAAAAATGCGGGTAAGGCGAAGGGAAGCGCCTGCTGAATAATGTTCTCAAGATGGTAGAAGCTATTCACCACTACTTGCGGCTAAGGACAGGAATCTAGTCTGGGCTAGCCTGCGACAGGCTTTCAATCCGGCATGATTTGTACTACAAATTTAAAGTTTTTATAAATATAAACAAACCCCAATCTTAACCCCTTTCCTAACCCTAACTAGTCTTAGAAAGTGAAAATTATCGAGAAAAAAACAAAAACTTAACAAAACAAATTAAGAAAAAAGTGTGTTGGACGCGGGCTTGAATCTACAATACAGTATAGCCCCGGCTAACGCACGCCCTAACCCGCTACGCCACAGGCAAGCTCGCTGAAAAGAACGGCAAAAAATACTATTTATATTAACTTACTACATTATCAAAAAATGTCGGACTAGATTCCTGTCTTTAGCCGCAAGTATTCACCACTTATTTGACTATAATCGTCCGGAGAAAGAGTTTGTTAATGATTCTTATGAACATAGGCTTTTACAAAAGGCTAAGGGAGGTGGGAAAGTACTTTGCCCTAACTGTCACGCTTCTGATGGAAAAATGAATGCGCATATACACTTTTAGATTTGTTATACATATTTGTTATTATTTTGCATATAATTTTCCTTTCAAGTTATACATATTCGTAGTCAAGTACATACTCATACTACATACTGAATGACACATTAATGATGTCGACATCACTATCACTGAGGTCAATTGAACCCTTCGCATTTTGAGTGCATTTTTCGGCGTTGTCGCCCATCGAGACTGAGGACAAAATCACTTTGATCCAACGTTTCATATTTCGATTAATACGGATCATCTTTCATCAATACCTTTTAAAATATACCCATCTAAGATGGAAAACACGAAAATATACATATTTTCGACCATTAATCGGCAGATCCTTCGTCTTTCCCCTGAAGCAAAATATCACCCGCCCGCAGGAAAAAGGGCCTGCGGATGAGGTAGCTTATCACCCATATATACATGTGCCTCCAGACAAACTAGATCTTCAGCCAGTACTATACCACCAAATTCGCTACGACTCTTCTTTATTCGAACAACATGAATGCATCTCGACATTCCCATGCATTTATGAACTAAAACTAGGCACATGTGCATGCAGGGGCGTAAATGTAGGGGTGTATGGGGGGGGGAGGGTACACCCCCAGAGATCATGATCCAGTCGGTCTCAAAATTTGCAGTCGGTCTCAAGATATTCATTGTTAAATTGGACGCATTATGACACGTAATGCTGTGCGAGACTGGTTAAATAATTTCAGAGACCAACTTCAATCGTTGCATTAATTGAAATATAAAGTTTGCCGAATATCCTGTTTCAATCTTTGTTGTAAAGTGTTCTTCCAGAATGTCATATCACTCATACTGTATGTCGCGTGCGTATGTTGAATGTTTACAGAAGCGCTACTGCACGTAAATGCCAAAACAAACTACTTTGAAATAGAACCATAATATTGTTTAATATTGTTTCCTGTTGCCACAACTGCTATAATCTACATATTAAATACTTTATGGCAAACTGATTGTACAGGAAGCTAAACTTATTCTCATCTGGAAAAACTACATTGTTTTTGCGATATAATTCGAAATTTTTTACTGATTTCAACCTACAATTGGAATAAAATATTTGTTCAGAACGCAGGTAATCGTGTCTACGACGTCCTAGATTTCAAAATTTCCCAGAGGAGGATTGCTCCGTACCCACTGCGAATGGGCGTCCTACTGCATCAGTCGTCCTATTCTGCTCGATCTGCCCCTGTGTACAGGAGTTCAGTAAAAATGTGAAACGTAACTTACGCAAGTTGAATTGTGCAGCTACTCATGCGCAAGTTATTGCATTCTATTGTATTACAAGAATAGGTAATAGATAATTAATCAAAACTAACAAAGCGCGGACACTTGATAAATATATGACTACAGTATATTGATTAAATTTAATAATTTATTAATTCACACCAACGAACATATGAAAGATAAACTGTCTTGATCAATTTCCACTCAAAATTTTCATTATGATACTAGCGACACCACTCTCAAGTATGTGAATCCTGTCCTAGCACCTAAGTGTTTTAGCACTGACAGCACTGTGTGCGTAATTGCTAAGAACTAAAGGCAGTATGACATGAACTCTCATGCACAGTACTCAACTGAAAGTCAGAGAACAAGTTTCTGCTCAATTTCCTATTAGTGTAATTAGATATAAAAACTTTTTTCTTATACAAGGTGGTCATTGGTATGTGTGTACATATCTTGTTTATTGAATTGTGTTGCTATTAAACTTATTGGAGCAGCACACGATTGTCAAGTCAATTGACTTTTCGATTTAGAATTTGGGGGGGGGGGGTGATATGTCGGTCTGAATTTATGAGTCGGTCTCATTTCACTTCACCCCCTCCAAGCCACCCACCCTCCCAGCCAAAATCGATATGTACGCCCATGTGTGCATGTATGGGATCTCTACATTTAGAACGATTTACATTCATTTACAAATATTACACGATATTACAGACGATCCTCGCTCGTATAACATCGTTTGTCCAAAGCATAACTCTGCTCGTAGTCTAACCGTTTCAATCTCGTGTTGCATGTGGATGTTGTATGCTTTTTTCACCTGTATATGTTATCATTCTATCTGTAATATCTATTGGAAGTCTTAAAGACCTGTTCACACGATCCGATTTGTCGGATCTGATTCTCCTCCTGGCGTATGTGATTTCACACAATACAGTAACTACTGCATATTTTGTCAGGTATAAGCCACTAGCCTTACTCTTGTCATTAAATCCAGTAAATAACATACGTAAAGAAGAGAAGCGGATCCGACAAATTGGATCGTGTGAACATGCCTAATTGGTTCACGCTGTTGCGGACTTCCTCCCGTAAGTTATAAATTGCAAATCTATATACACGTAGTACATTAAGTGCAGAGATGTGCAGTACTGACTGAGCTTACATTTCTTGCTATTTCAGGATCGATGTTTTAAAGTCTCTAACAAGTTTTCCAAATTCACCTACTGGAACCTCGAAGACACGCCCTGCCTAAGTGACAAGATAAAGAAAGCAATGCAGTGGGTAAACATTTCATCTGCGGTAAGACATTTCATATTTGTTTTCACTGAGGTCTACGTTGATGGCACAGTGGATAGTGCGTGTACCTTTTACCTCTGCGACTGAGGTTCGATTCCGGTGATAGAAAATCAGTTTCGTACATGCAAAAATGTACGTGGATCACTCCCATCATATGTATACGAACTTGCGGTTAACGCTCAGAAACTGGACTCTGTAGCTCAGTTGGTTAGAGCGCTGCACCGGAATCGCAGGGCCGCAGGTTCGAGGGCCTAAAGTTGCATTCTCGCAACTGCTCCTGGTTAGGTCTAAAATGTATATAAATTTTCGTTCGAATATTTCATATACAAACATGAGTCAATTAATGCATGAGGTCTACGAGTGTATGAACCATTATATTGCTTCTAAAAACTGTGTATACAGGGACAAAAGCCCATAGGCCATTGGAACACCTTTTAAAACAACTTCAGATTTTAGTCTTTTGTACTTGAGAATAAAATTTGCAACGCGTAACTCTATGGTTGTAGATAACAGCACTATTTACACACCACATATAAATATTATATACCCCCTAGTCAGAGTCTGGCATTTAGTTTCTAAACTGTTGTGCCTATATCTTTTACCAATCAAATATATCAAAAGAAAACATAGTACGAGGTGATGCTGAGTATGGAAATGTCAAAAAATGACAATGAACTATTGTATATTGTATACAACAGAGTCATGCATGCTCAGTTGGCGAGTTACGCTGGAAATGTGTTTAAATGGGAATATATTTATCTCGCCTAGGGATAGGCAAGATCCCGCCTCTATCTGCCGGCATCTCGCCATTCGAGTTTAGTTACCCGGTTGTGTCATGTAAACAGTCACCCGAGAAAACTATAAGTTTCTATAATAGCCGGGATCTTGCCGTTGCTGAGTAACTCGCGAAATTGGCGTCCATGCAGTGCCAGTTCCTTTCTATTGTTTTGTCTGCGCGGTTCGCACAAGGTGCAAGGAGTTTCGACTTCGATTTAAAGAATACTATGGTTTTATGTACTGATAACTTGATTAGCGATTCGACCCATTTGGAAAAAATACAATTAGCTGGGAAAATGGTACGAAAACTGTTTTCGCCCTTCACAGACTTAGGCCATCAATTTCTGCCATCTTGACTTCACTTTTTTCATAGGCTGAATGACTGAAGTTCTTACTACAGTTTAGTACTTAATATCTCAATTGACATTGTTCGACTGTGTATTTATTGTTCTAGATTCGTCGACGGGTTGAAGTTGGTACAGACTCTGAGAACAATACACCTGACACAATAAGAACATTCACGGTGCAGTACGTCGACATTAAATATGCGTGAAAGACTTGGTCAATTCTTTGATGAACGGGCGTGAGGTGTTCTCTATACATATGTATATACTTATTAGTTGACCTGCATCTAAGGACGAAAGCGGACTGATAGCCTCATTAATATCATTATCGAGACGTAAACATAAGCAAAATCTCTGATTCCTACTGGTTGCCGCTTCTGAATTTGCATGTTTAGGCAAAATACTTGGTTGTTATTGGTTGTGACTTAACGGGACTAAATCCTGAATAAATTGAATGTTGAACATGCATGTCTGTTGTGCATCATGTTAAAGCGGGTCTTTCAAACTTATAGCTCGATCGACCGTATATAGAGAATAGTTATACTCGTATACGCAAGTATTTCTCGTGGAAAGATTCGAAGAGAAGATGCGTTCCCCACGTTCTTCTCAGATATAGAATGAAGTGTGACGGAATGACTTTGTGTATACAGTTTATTAGTTTATGTTTTGCAGACCTCGATTAGTAATCAGGTCACAAGGGAATTCATACATATCGTAAATCCGCAATATTCTTTACATGAATAGAGCAAAGCGGTACATTGTACAATGAAGTGGAAATATTTCATCTTTGAAAATCATTTGCATTTAATAACTGCTTTACTGGCTATAATACTGCCATTAGATTGCATAGTTAATATACTGACAATGTCATTGCATATAATATTTAAAGGCACAAGAACGGTGTAATATTTGTAGACTAGCTGGCAACAATACAATTTGGCTTAAAATATCTGTCAATAGGAGATTTTTGCACTTAAACGACTCTAAAAGGAAACGCAGTTGTGTTTCGGTTATTTTCTGTTTGGTTGCAAATGCACGCAATTTACCGTTATGTAGTCGCTCATACCGCTTTGACAGGCTAGGCTACCAATGTAGGCATAACTCTTCAATATACATGCATGTAAAGTTGTGTTTCCCCATGTATAACACTTAGTGAAACCCACTTACAATAACAGATTGTGCATTTGGATGCATAAACAACCATGCCATACCGAAAATGCATGGCACACACAATCCGGGCAAAACACTACGGTTCCAAGTTATTATATATTTACTATATATAGTTATACTCCGGCCAACCTCGTCCCCAGCTAGATACTCGCTTTCTGTGCACCTATAATACCGACCCGGGAATGGAATTTGCAGAGGCAAGCAATAATTTGATTTTCGTCCATATCATAACAAATACTCTGCATACATAAGTTGCTTTTAGGTCGCTTTAGGTCGTATTAGCATATATTCTCTAACATAACCAATCAGATCTTGGATTTTGACGAAAGAACATTGCATAAATGAATATAAGTCCGCTTTCGTCCTTAGATGCAGGTCAACTATTAATCACCTATCTTCTATGTGGACCAAAACTATACCTTTAAATATAGTATGAACCTTGACATTTCGAATAGAGACCTATTTAACTTTTGTTTGTAAGTACTTTAATCTTTCTTGGGCTTTTCCGCGGAATAGCTAATTACAGCATATTCAGGGTAGCTTTTAGTTTTCCTGTATAGGCTGGGACATATTTTATATATTTGTATTTTGTATACGTACATGTATTTCTAAAGTATTCTGTACAAAACCATATACATTGACAAAATCATGCGAGATAAATGTATAATGTATCATAGTTTATACCTTTTGCACCTTAACACAATCTACACTGTCCCGGTTAAGGGCTAACATTTCATTCGTAAAATGAAAAAATCAATAAAATTTTAAATAATTAACGAATACTACAACCACAATTTTTTAATCAGTTGTGCAATTAATGTGCATGGAATCTAAATTAGTTCTTCATTTGATCAGTTCTAAGAAGTTGAAAATACTCAATTGGATCTGATAATACCATGCAGCCTACATTAATATAAAGGATTAAAGAGAGAAAGGGAGGTGGGGAGAATGGACACTCTTGGATTTGACTGATGCATCATCAAATTTCTAAAAGATGTTTTTCTAGTGGCTATACAAGCAGATATTAAATGGAGTGCTGGACAGTGTTAACGAGCCATCTCAATAATTTAAATACTATTAAATTCATTTATGGAAGGCTACTCACACAGTCGCTAAATATCTTTCTTTCTGATGATGTTGAAGAGAATGAGGGAGCTGTTTTTCTTCTAGTTCTGCAACCGTCACTTGGACTGCGATAGAACCCAACTTAGGGTCTCTTGAACTGACTGCCAATTCTTTCCATGCTGATTGCTGATTTCAACCTTGCGTATAAATACTATACCAACATCATGCCGAATCCCCCTTGCTCCGGGCCTAAAAATCATAAATATATATATATATATAACATAAAAGACAAACTAGGTTACTTCATTTAAACTTTTATTCACTACAAAATTGTTTCGTATGATAAGCGAAGCTTACCACACTCATAATACACTCATTATACAGCTAATTCAAAAAAGGTTGTCCTTTGCAAACCTTAAACTCTAAAACTTTAAACTCTAAGCGCGAAAAGCACTATGGGAGTGCAAGTTTCAAGTTTAGGAATTTGAATTTGGCGGTCATTTGTGAGTGAAATGATATAGTATCGGCCTATATAGAGATGACGGTTTGGCAAGCGCATCGCACTTCTTTCATCAGATGAGCAAACTTTTCAGAGTCTGCACCCATATATCAGAACGCACTTAGGCATATCAGCTTTAATCATGAACTTAGCTACACTCAGCACACACCGCAACAACAACGCAGAAATAGGCAACGCAATATCATTTGGTTCAACCCACCATTTAGCAAGAACATAGGACGTAATTTCCTTAGTCTAATTGACAAACATTTTCCACCGCACCACAAGCTCCATAAAATTTTTAACAGAAATACAGTTAAAGTAAGTTACAGCTGCATGAACAATGTCAAGTCAGTAATCACTAAACACAATGCACGCATATCTAGGAATAACAAGCCACAGGATAGGGACACTACCAATTGCAGTTGTAGAGAAAACACCATTTGCCCGCTTCAAAAACAATGCATGACTAGGGACATAGTATACAAAGCAACAGTCACAGTAAGCAACACAAACACGATCAAAAATTACATTGGCATGACTGCAACCATATTCAAAGAGCGATTGGCCAACCACACTAAATCTTTTCAGCATAAAAAGCATGCAAATGACACGGAACTTTCGAAATATATTTGGACATTGAAAGAAAGCAATAAGGATTTCAGTATTAATTGGCAAATTTTAAAACATTCTATTTCGTACACGGGAGGATCAAAACGATGCAATTTATGTTTAGAAGAAAAATTTTGTATTTTGAAAGAAAAAAACAAGAATTGTTTACTCAACAAAAGAGCTGAAATAGTTTCACGGTGTCGTCATCGTAACAAATTTCGCGTAAACAACGCAAACAAAGCCATGCATGCACACATTGTCTCCCACATCCCCCCCACGCTCCGGCAGGAAGCATATAAGCGGTCATTTCTTTCGATACTTGTAAACTGCCTGATGATTCTTTTACAGATGAAACAGCCTGTTGCAGACCAGTTTTGAGAGGTAAGCGAAAAAAATAAATATATATATAGTCAAATCTGCAGACATGCATGTTTCGCCGTTCAACGGCTCGTCAGTGCAGCTTGTAACGCAGTCTAGATGCGAGTGACTTCGTATTTATATATTTAAGAATTAAAAAACGAGTCGCGTGCCGTTATGGTGTAATAATGCACGAGGGGTGAATGTTGGGAGAATACGAGAGAAGCTTGTAAAACACGAGGCGTAGCCGAGTGTTTTACACGCTTCTCGAGTATTCTCCCAACATTCCCCCGAGTGCATTATTACACCATAACGGCACAAGACGAGTTTTTTAATTCTTTTATATTATAAGTGGTATATAAGCACAGTAAACAATTTTGTTCAAAGATCAATATTGATATTCTCCTAACATGTAATCACTGACGTCACTCGCAAGCTTTTTAATGTTTTCATTGCTTGGCAACAACTACAAGCTTCAATTCTGGCCGGCGAAGGAGCGAAAAACTTGCAACTCAACAAAAATTAGGGATTAAAAAGGCACAAAAACTGTTGAAATTTTTTCAAATATAGTGCACAATGATAGACAGATTGGTTTTTCGTTGTTCTGCTTCACTATTGTCCTGGATTCGTATAAAAGCGAAGGGTTTTTCCGTTTTTGTCAAGCTGCTTTGATGACATTGGCTGTCAAGTTGATTTTTCAACTTGTACTGTTTGAATTTTTTTTTGTGTTTGCTAGTTAAAAATTTTCTCAGACAAACTGTCAAGAAATGCATAAACATGTCGTATTTGTGTAGGTTTTTGTCGTTGCATCTTGACAGCTTAAAAACTGTACACATAGTGTTTATATCTAAATCAATGCCAAAATGGTTAATTTTAATTTTTTGCACCTAGAACTGTGGATAAATTTGGTTTGGTTTGTGTTTAAAAACAGTTTTTGTACCTTTATATGTCAAAATAGTACAGATTTTCGCGTTTCTTGTCGCCGTTGAATGCCAACTTTCAAGCAAAAAAGTATATTTCAAACTCAGAAACAGCTACGAATCTTTATTCGCCGTTTATGGTCCGTTGTCATTTGTTGGCTGGCTTTTTTCCATCTCGTTTAGGTCTATTTTTTCTTGCTTTTTGACAGACTTTGGATGTAAAATTATTATAATTTTGTTCATATTGTATTGACAATTCCGAGGAAAATTTAATAAGCGGGGACGAAGTGAGAAAAATGAAAACGCTGGCCGTGCTTTATTGCGTCATAAAGCACGCGCATTAGCCAATCAAATTGCTCGTTAGATACTACTTATAATATAAATATATATATATAAATACAAAGACACTTCACGCATGTCTGGATGCGCATGTGTCTGAGTATTGTACCACATGCGCATTGGCATGACCTCAACCACTTTTAAGAAACGTCTTGCAAACCACAAATCATCGTTCGAAGTCGAAAGTAAAGCAAACGCTACCGAATTGTCCAAATATATTTGGCATTTAAAGAGAAAAGAACATAAATTTGAGATCAAGTGGTCAATTTTGAAGCAAGCTTCTTGCTACCGCAGCGGAGCAAAGAACTGTGACCTATGTCTGCAGGAAAAACTTCACATTTTGAAAGGTGATAAGACAAAATTGCTTAACAAGAGATGTGAACTGTTCTCGAAATGCCGCCATAGGAAGCGATTTCTGGCGGGTAGATTTGAACATGCGCACGCTGTGCCATCACGCAAGTAATCAAACAGATGTCCAACGTCATCACACAATAATCAGTTCAACCGACACTTAAACATCGTCGCCTGATGATCGCATTAAGCGTGAAACTCAGAGTTGTGACTCAATTTTAAGTAAAGAAACTTTCACTCACATCACAAGTCACTCGCATCTAGATTGCGTTACAAGCTGCACTGACGAGCCGTTGAAGGGCGAAACATGCATGTCTGCAGATTTGACTATATATGCTCCTTCACTTGTGTTGTTGAGCACTCTGTGAGGTTAATTGGTGGCTAATAAGCTATAATGCAAAAAGCTCACTTCCCTTGTTGTCGTTTGAGCACTCTGGCCCCAAGACACTTCACGCATGTCTGGATGCGCATGTGTCTGAGTATTGTACCACATGCGCTTGGTAGAGCAAGCGTATGGTGTATAAATGCGAAGTCACTCGCATCTAGATTGCGTTACAAGCTGCACTGACGAGCCGTTGAACGGCGAAACATGCATGTCTGCAGATTTGACTATATATATATATATATAATAATGATAATAATAATGGTAACTTCGTAATAGATAAGAAAGTGCTCAATACTGAGAGTATTCAGCAGAGCTATTTATTTGTTTATCTCAAAATATTTCTATCGCTACTTAAAGTTTCATGCCTCTTGCAAGGCAATCATCAGGCGACTAAAATTCAGTTCGTTATAAAATGGCGTGTTCGATCGTTTGCTGACGCGCATTAACATTGGTCGCGCGCGCGTTCAAATTTCCCCGCCCAAAATTTCTCGCGATGCCGACATTTAGCGAAGATTTCCGATCTCTTATTCAGTTGGTTTTGTCTATCGGCATTCATTAAACATAGTTTTTCCTCAACACATAGATTGCAACGTTTCCTACCAGATGAATATGCGTGTGCGCGCTTTAAGATGGACCAGGATATAGTAAAATCCTTTTTGCTCCTCTTCAGTTTCCACACATACTTTGATAACTCCGTTTCCTTTTCATATCTTTCGTTTTTAAAAGATTTCTTATGGTTTCCATATCTCTCCTTAAACGAATTTGACGTCATTCCAATATATTCCTTCGTTGTTCTGTCATCCAGGGATGTTACTTCGGCTTTATAGACTATGCTTTTCGTCTGGCAATTATTTTTCAGCGGGCACTCACTCGGATTCCTGCAGTTGCAGTTCTCAGTGGTTGGGTTGGTTGCGGTTTTCGCTAAAATGTGGTTGTTATGACGAGATATGACGCTCTTTACATTGGGCATACAGCTATAACTGACTTTCACTGTGTTCCGGTTGAATAACTTGTGTAGAGGATTTGTTTTAGGAAAGTGTTTATCGAGAAGTTGCAGGAAATTACGAGCGATGTTTGTTTTTACGGATTTACTAAACGGGGGGTTAAACCATAAAATGTTTCTTTGGCGCTTTCGTTTCGTAGATGGTGGGGTAGCAGTGGGGTTGCTGGTTGAATATTGCAAAGAAACATTATAATTACTTTGCTTAAGTGCGCCTTCGTAAAATGGTTTACATGTATCAAAGGATTGTTGGTCAGATGTAAAACATGTAAACCATTTATATGTAAACCATTTTACATGTAAACCATTTTACGAAGGCGCACTTAAGCAAAGTAATTATAATGTTTCTTTGCAATATTCAACCAGCAACCCCACTGCTACCCCACCATCTACGAAACGAAAGCGCCAAAGAAACATTTTATGGTTTAACCCCCCGTTTAGTAAATCCGTAAAAACAAACATCGCTCGTAATTTCCTGCAACTTCTCGATAAACACTTTCCTAAAACAAATCCTCTACACAAGTTATTCAACCGGAACACAGTGAAAGTCAGTTATAGCTGTATGCCCAATGTAAAGAGCGTCATATCTCGTCATAACAACCACATTTTAGCGAAAACCGCAACCAACCCAACCACTGAGAACTGCAACTGCAGGAATCCGAGTGAGTGCCCGCTGAAAAATAATTGCCAGACGAAAAGCATAGTCTATAAAGCCGAAGTAACATCCCTGGATGACAGAACAACGAAGGAATATATTGGAATGACGTCAAATTCGTTTAAGGAGAGATATGGAAACCATAAGAAATCTTTTAAAAACGAAAGATATGAAAAGGAAACGGAGTTATCAAAGTATGTGTGGAAACTGAAGAGGAGCAAAAAGGATTTTACTATATCCTGGTCCATCTTAAAGCGCGCACACGCATATTCATCTGGTAGGAAACGTTGCAATCTATGTGTTGAGGAAAAACTATGTTTAATGAATGCCGATAGACAAAACCAACTGAATAAGAGATCGGAAATCTTCGCTAAATGTCGGCATCGCGAGAAATTTTGGGCGGGGAAATTTGAACGCGCGCGCGACCAATGTTAATGCGCGTCAGCAAACGATCGAACACGCCATTTTATAACGAACTGAATTTTAGTCGCCTGATGATTGCCTTGCAAGAGGCATGAAACTTTAAGTAGCGATAGAAATATTTTGAGATAAACAAATATATATATATATATATACGTGTAGGTTTAGGTCTACGAAACGCAAAGAGTGCTCGACAACATATAGTTAGAGCAAATTATAGTTTTTCGCTTACCTCAAAACTTGTCTGCAACAGGCTGTTTCATCTGTAAAAGAATCATCAGGCAGTTTACCTGATGATTCTTTTACAGATGAAACAGCCTGTTGCAGACAAGTTTTGAGGTAAGCGAAAAACTATATATATATATATATATATAGCTAATTCAAGAAAGATTGTCCTTTGCAAACCTTAAACTCTAAAACCTCCAACCTTAAACTTTAAGCGCGAAAAGCACATTGGGAACGCGGTCGCAGTCGCTTAATACGGGGTGGCCTTTTAATCCATGCAGGTTCAACTGTATTACTAGAAAGCTTCTTAATTAGTACCTGGTAACAGTTGATCTCAATGGCTTCTTGATGTGTTTACTAACCCACCTATATAGAATACAATTGCAAAGATAATTATATACAACTGTAAAATTATGTCTGACAAGGCAAGCTATATGATACGAAATTAAAAGGATTTTAACAATATCCCTTGTCGCATATTGTTTATGCAAAAGTCAACTTCCTAAAACCTTTTTGGTGCAGTGTACCAATCAAAATTACTTATTAATCAAGCTATTACGGTACCTTCTATTTCTTTGTTCGCTACCTCTTTAAATGTATAGTTCGTTACATACAAATAATAGATATTGTCACATACTTGTGCCTTTATCAGGGCGATAACAGGGTGACATAAAAACGATATGTCCCTAGGCACGATATCGTTTTTATTTCCCGCTGCTTATCACACTGATAAAGGCACTAGATGTGATAAAAAGGTTATCACTCTCATGACACGGTGATATGATTGTGATAGGGACGATTTTACGTCCGCTCCTGTTTTCTGCTATTAATCATTTACCAAATTATTTGTCTAATTCGCATCCCAGAATGTATGCAGATGATACTCATCTTACATACACTGGTAACGATATTAGTACCATTCAGTTCCATCTTAATGAAGATTTGGAAAACGTTAATAAATGGTTAATATCTAATAAACTTACTCTAAATATGACTAAAACTGAATACATGCATGTTAATTGGGTCGAGGCAACGTTTAAGTACTTTTCCTGAAAATCATACTTTTGAAATAAATGGAATACCATTAGATCACTTCAGAGGATGTATCGTCAGTATACCGTGATGCATTGCGGTTTTTGTACATATTATCAATTCGCTGGAGCTCGTTCGCTCATTTTTCGGTTGGCCATCGCAGTGCAAACATAAACACAGAAGCGAACAGCAGTCGCATTATGGTGAAATTTCCAACTTTTGTCAGAATAAAACTTTAGGACCATATTGACTTCTTATTGTTCATGTCCGCTGTGAAACGACGTTTAGTGGTAATTTCAAGCCATTTTGCGTAGAATTTAAATGGTACAAGGCTTCAAGCTTTCGAAGAGTCATGATTCATTCGGGCGTTTCGTATAAATGCATTTTTGCCTTACGTGAAAGTCCAGAAAATATGATATTAAACACATTTCGTGTATTGTTCTCAAGGTAAGGCAGTTAAATTTTTACTGGTAATATCGGATTATATTTTCAATTGCAATTAATAATTATTTGTCATATAAAACATTACAGACAAAATTTCCCATCTGGCATGTCACATTATTTAATTTATTTTAGTACATAATTTGACATTGTCGTATGAATATGTTGGTGTGTGTCATGTTCTGTTTCAGCAATGTCTAATTGCTTTTACAATCATCAGACAAACAATATCTTCTGTGTTTGGACTGGTTAAATGTCAGTAAATAAGGGAATAAGGAATATAATAAAGTCACAGATAAAATATTACTTTATATGCCAAGGTTAAAATACAACTGTACTAAACTACTACACTATTGTATTATTGTATTTCAAAATTGAGAGTGATATTCAGGTTGTTACATAGATAAATGTATTCTACCAAGTATGTTAATGATAGAATTGTTTTTACTTTTAGAAAGAAATATCGTAGAAATGTGTTCCTAATGGCAATCTGACATACTGCATGGCTACTGCAATATCAATATTGTAACTGTAGATGCTTAAAGTTCATCTATTGCTGTCCTGCTTACAAAACCTTTGACTGGCACACCACCACCTTCGATGCGATGCTTCACGTTGCATCGAGAAATTGGTTTACTGTCATTACTCTTATGCAGATTAATCAACATCTTTGGTTACTTAACTTGACAAACTCATCCCTAGTCAAAATAAACCTCTATTTAACAACTTGAAAAGCTGATAAGGAATTCCATCTCAGGAGATGAAATCTGACTTCAATAGAACAAAAAATTAAACCTTAAACTACAATCCAATAGCTATTAAGTGTCTTATATTGTGTTACATAATTATGGTGGTCAACTTCAAAATGTATTCACCCTTTTGAGAGCGGCAAATAATCACACTTAATGAATGCACCTATATATTATATACATACAATAATAACAGGTTACTATTTAATTATTTATCTATTATCAAAAGAGAAATAATCAAAGTACACAATGGTGCAATTGAAATCTAAAAATTACATCATAGAAGCAAATATATCATTCTGAAAGTACTACTTTATTCAAATTATAAATATGCCAACTAAAATATAGGTTTCAAAATGTTCCCGAAAATCATAATTGGATTGATGATACCTTTGCATGCCAATCTCACTAGCTTTTTTGCCCAAATAATATCTTGTTCAAAAATTGTGATATTTATGTAAGATCTCATTTTCTCAAAAGATTTCTAGATCTATTTGCCTGAGATTTGCACTAACTTGAAAGAGTTATTTACAAATTATCATTGTTGTATTTAGTCAACTCAAGGTGTTTGAATAAGGGAGTCAACAACTCTACTTAAATTAAATCAAATCAATTGCTTCAATTGAGCATGGCACTCTGAGTCAATGACTGAACTTGTTGCAACACTGAGGATTGTAATAGGTGCATAAAGCAGGCAAGTTTGTGAACCTGGGTCAGCCGTATCTCTATCTCCATGTAAATATTCCTATATTATTTCCTGAGTGAGTACAATTCTTTATTGCCCCCTTAATAGAGGAGATTTAGTACATATTTACAAAAAAATTAAAAATATATCTAGCTGTCCGCAATAAATATTTCTCTAGAAATTGCATTACAACTGTCCGTTAGTCCTGATACATCACCAAAAAGCGCTAATACAAATTGGTCATCGTCCATCATATGCAAGTTCGCAGACACTACTATCGGCAGTTTATCAGAAAACCAGTCCCATAGCATACTCCGCTCTGTATCAGTCGCTCTACAGTATAACAATACATGCGTTATTACGTTAGTGTACACGATACAACATCTGGAACATTCCCCAGTGTACATTGCTGGATCTTGCAGTCGTTTTCCTTCAATGGTAAATGAACCGCACATGATTCGTAATACGTCGGTAATATTCTCTAAATATGATGGAAACTGTCTTGCTAGTAGCCACCAAAAGGAAGCTTCGCAGCGTTGATGAATCACGGCATAAATTCCAAGTTGCAAATGGTTGCAAATTTTGTCACGCCAGCTTTGTTCATGCACTATATTTATGGCCTGAATAACAATTTTTTCCCACAGGTATTTGTTAGGAAATATCTTGTTTTCGATAAAGTTCTCCATATATTGAAACAAGTCATATTTACGCAGAATATTGATAATATCTGGAATAAAACCAGTTCCCTTCGATTTCCACCTGATTAAGCGTCTGTAAAATAAACGTTTATACAACACAGATTCACTTGAGTTAATTATCCTTCCCAAAAAGAACAGTTTCCGTTTGTTGACTTCTGTTTGAATATCCCAAATTCCTAGTAATCCCCGTGCAGCAGAACCAGATGTACCTGGCAATAAACTTTGCATTATACGGACCATCATATTCTGAGCTTTTTCCAAACGTTTGAATTATTTAATACTTAGTCTCCACAGTTCGCAACCATATACCATGGATGGTAGTGCAATAGTTTTCGGCTTAGTTTTATGGAGACAAGGGGATGGAGGCCTAATTGCCTGCCACCAGCTTTAATAATTGTGCCACACGAGCGCCAAACCTTTGCAATCGAATTGTCAACAATATGTGGACAGCTGCTGGATTTTTCAATGCACCAAACTTTTCCTAAATTTTCCCATATAGTGTTTTCCTTTAGTTGGTTAAGTCCCATATTCCATTGCCTTTCATTCATATTCCGTACATGTTCGTTTTGTTTTTCTCCAAATGTTAAAATCACTGTCTTTTTTATACTAAATAACAACCGCCATTTTTTACTAAACTGATCAGCAACTTCTAGCATCAAATCAAGACCATATTTAATTCTGGATAACATTGTGAGGTCATCAGCAAACATGGGCGATCCTAGATTAACATTAGTAATTGTGACTCCAGCTTTACTGTTCTTTAGCTCTGTTATTACATCGTTAATAAAAACCGAGAAAAGCCATGGGGATAAAACACCTCCTTGTCTAGTCCCTTGATATAAGGTGTACGTTCGAGAGTGGTGTCCGTCAATATGCACAAATTCTTTCATGTCGTTATACCAGTGATAAATTAACCTCCATGTCTTGCCAGTTATACCAACGTTAAAATACAACTTATGTAACATTCCGTTTATCCACATACTATCGAAAGCCTTAGCAATGTCAACATAACACGCGTAGATCCTATCACCATCTTCGAGACAATGGTTAATTACCTCATCAATGATAAATGCACTTGTAAGAGCACTTTGCTCCTTTTGGTAGGCACCTTGAAGTTCATCAATAAAATTGATGTGTTTCTTACATATACGACGTAAGGTAATACTTTCAAGGATCTTGTTAAAGGTTATCAAAAGACTAATTCCTCGTGAGTTGTCAAATGTCATGTCGTGAGACAAAACTTCCAGACGAAGAGCCTTCGCTCGAAACGTCGAAGTTTTTATTGTATTCTTCAAGTAGTTTTACACAACAGTCAACCGCCGATTATTGTATATTGGTACAATAAGTTTACAGGGAAATATAATTCGCTTCCGTATATTAATTATATGCAAATATTGGCCGTGCAAGGGATGAGTATATCATTTACTTGCCAACGGGCTGTGCACAGAGTCGCTTTAAGTTTCCCACCTAATTTCTCCTGCCCTTAATTGTCGCCGAATATTTTTGGAGCTTCTATTGCATGCTTATACATTAGCTCACCTCAATATTACAGTTCGGTGTGGACGGTATCAATATCAGTACAAAGCAACAAGATCGTGGAGGTTACCCTGATTGCCAGTTTGGTTATTAGCTTACTACAGTCTTTTTTACATAATTATCTATCTCTGACGGGTGACTAGTTTGAGTTGCTATCAAGGAAGTACCGTTGCTTGAGAGGGGATTGCAGTTATCCCTATGCTGGTGCTGCTGTTTGATTATTCATGCTGATGCATCGCGAACAGCTACCGATTCCCATCTGCGACAGTGGGCAATCTTATAAGTGCAGAATATTATACTGTAGTGCTATTGGTCTCGCGTGACTTAATTGATATCGTATTCAATGTTAATATTCATATTATTAATGTATGTTATATATATATATATATATACTGTAGTTAGTGAGCCTAACGTTTTTCAGTATTTGGCCATGAAATAAACGTTACATTATCTATTTTTGTTATATTCACGCGTACTGAAGGTCAGTTAAACCCATGCCCATGTCCAATACATTATAGACACTGAGCGAGAACTAGAACGTTAATACAGAATTGGAATTCACTTTTGTTCACCTAATTTCTTAACTGAGTTATTGTTTGTTCAACCTTGTACATACATTAATATGCTATATAAACCAATATTAAAATTGCCATTATTCTTAGAGGGAGGGGAGGATAATACTTAATTTTCGTGTGCAGTGATAACCAATTTGTGCAGTGATCAAGTGAAAGTGTGCAGTGATAAACAGTAAAAGTGTGATTGCCTTAAATAGAAAACGAGTCCGCGTGCTTTATGGTGTGATAAAGCACGAGGGGAATGTTGGGAGAACACGAGAGAGCTTTCCTAGTGTTCTCCCAACGTCCCCCGAGTGCTTTATCACATCATAAAGGCACAAGAGGAGTTTTTCTATTTCTTTTATATTATAAGTGGTATATAAGCACAGTAAACAATTTTGTTCAAATATCAATATTGATATTCCCCTAACATGTAATGAATGACGTCACTCGCAAGCTTTTCAATGTTTTCATTGCTTGGCAACAACACAGAGTAGAGATCATACAGAGGTGTAACGGGTGTAACCCACTTATGCTTCAGAAGCTTGCCGAGCATGCGCAGTTAAAGTGCACGATTCAGATGGCGGCTCGTTTTTAACTGCAGTTTACCTTTTAGAAGTGTGTAAAAATGCAAAAGACCTTAAGATTGTGAAACTTTAAAGAGCCGAAAATGTTGGGAACTTGGGGAATGTCGGGAACTTGGACTGGGGGGAACTTGCCGAGCATGCGCAGTTGATCATTTTTTGCCCGGCCGCCTGAAATCAGGTGGGTACACGAAAACGTAAAGGCCGGCCTCCACTTGCACGTACGTACGCACAATTGCACGCACGTATGTGTTTATACTTTCGTGAAATTTGATTGGTTAAAAACTTGACGGCCGCACAGAAAGTAGAATAGAGTTCTACTGTCATACGTACAAAAAGTTAGCCGCGACGGTCAAGATTAGCGATCATTTTCGAGTCACAGAGCACTTGCACGTACGGCCAGCGCGGCCGATTTTGCGCATGCTCTGTGACTCGAAAATGATCGCTAATCTTGACCGTCGCGGCTAACTTTTTGTACGTATGACAGTAGAACTCTATTCTACTTTCTGTGCGGCCGTCAAGTTTTTAACCAATCAAATTTCACGAAAGTATAAACACATACGTGCGTGCAATTGTGCGTACGTACGTGCAAGTGGAGCCCGGCCTTAAGTCTCCCAAGCACTGACCTATACTAAATGGACTGAGTGCGCAAAAACTGTTGAAAATTTCTCAGAAATAGTCCACAATGGTTTTTCGTTGTTCTGCTTCACTTTTGTCCTGGATTCGGTATAAAAGCGAAGGTTTGTGTCAAGCTGCTTTGACGACATTGGCTGTCAAGTTGGTTTTTCATTTTGAACCAAATATATCAGGCAGTTTTTGTTTGAAGGTATTGTTTGAATATTTTTGTTGTGTTTTTGTTGTTCAATGGTTGGTGGTAAAAAAATTTCTCACACAAACTGTCAAGAAATCCATAAACATGTCGTATTTGTGTAGGTTTTGTCGTTGCATCTTGACAGCTTAAAAACAGACATAGTGTTATCTCACTGTGTTATCTAAATCAATGCCAAAATGGTTAATTTTAATTTTGTGCACCTAGAACTGTGGATAAATTTTGTTTGGTTTGTGTTTAAATAGAGATTTTGTACCTTTCAATGTCAAAATAGCACAGATTTTCGCGTTTCTTGTCCCCGTTGAACGAACTATCAAGCAAAAAAGCACGCGCAATTAGCCAATCGCATTGCTCGTTAGATCCTACTTATAATATAATTATATTTAATGGGCAGCATTGATCACACTCCTACATGTAATTTCCAGTCACTCAAAAGGGCGTTATCACTAAATTTTCCTGGGGGTACCAGTAGTCTCTGGACTGGCAGACCCCCTATTGCTTATGGCAGACCCCCTATTGCTCATAATATTAGGTAGGGTCTGGCGGAGGTCCGTGCAACAGTAAAGTGAAACAGTACTTTTCACTGAAAAGCAAACGAGATAAAAATATTGAATTAATTGACATGTTGTCAGCATTCTACGGAACATGTTTCTTTTACATTATATATGACAACATATTGCAACAACTATTATTGGTATTTAGAGAGCACTGAGAGACTGCATACATCCGCCAGCATATTACGCATGCAAGAGAAACTTTTGTAAATTTCTCATCAAATTTTCATCCAAGTTGACCCAAAATTATTGTGTTATCGTGCTGACAGACAAACACACACGACAGCACACAAACAAACAAACACACAGGTCACACAAACAAACAAAGCAAGGTAAGTGGTGGAGGTAATAAATTTTGTCTATATCGTTGTTGGTGTTTGCAGATGAAACTTTGAGCGAAAATTATATACATATTTTCAGACCTAACCAGGAGCAGTTGTAAAAAAATGCAACTACAGGCCCTCTGGCACAAATTGAACCTGCGATTCCAGTGCAGAGCTCTGCTAACTGAGCTACAGAGTCCAGTCGTCAAGAGCTAACTACAAGTTCATGTATATATACTACAGTAGGGTAATGCCAGTGTTTGGTATTTTCCAAATATACATCTACATCGTACTGTACCTTTAGGGGACCACTTGACACCAAGGTTGGCTTCCACTTCCCCTCTTGCAGAGTCCACACCTAAGCGTTTCGATCCTTTGATGATGGAAATAAATAACAGATATGATGAGAGAGTACAACATACACTACAAAGACTTGTTCAAACATATTACAGGTTTTTTCCCTAATTTGAACATTTTAGGACATTTTAAGGACTATGCATGGTGTAAATATAGGACCAGTTGTCCGGAATTCCATGCAAAACTGATACTACAAAAAATAGAAGTGGGTGGGTCATGAAATGAAAGCGATTTACAGATTGTATGCCTCTTTATGCCTTTCACCCACGGATGTGTCTGGAAAGGAAAATGTGTGCAAGTATATATACCTCCTTTTTATTCTGTATAAATGCAAGGTTCATTAAATTTAATCAAATTGCACATCCAAATACGTTGTTTACCATCTGTCTCACCACATGGTCTGATCTACATTTCATCTTGTTAATTGCATCATGCTGCACATCCTTCAAGCGCTTAGCAAATGAACTCACGCTGGGCATGAACATTCTACCCCGCCAAACGACCTTACCATTCGTGTACAGATGGTACGGATGGAAAATCTTGATTTACGATCTGTTAGTAGAACTAGAAATGAACATGCAACTGAGCAAGCACATAACACCGTTTTATGCTTCGAACATGCAGCTCCTATACCGACTACAAATATTTCATTGATATAAAGCCACAAACATATTATACATATACATACAATTCACTCGTTCTCAAAAACCAGGCAAGCACTAAAGGAATATTAACTTAT
The DNA here is from genome assembly GCA_016169945.1 of Trachythela sp. YZ-2020. Classification (NCBI taxonomy): domain Eukaryota; kingdom Metazoa; phylum Cnidaria; class Anthozoa; order Malacalcyonacea; family Clavulariidae; genus Trachythela; species Trachythela sp. YZ-2020. Next base: position 65,533 of record JADLSH010000064.1, read on the forward strand.
AAGACTACCTTGCGTCCGTGTTGCAACAACACGGCCGTTCATGTTGTATATATATATTACATACAATTCTTTCGTTCTGAAAAGGCAGGCAAGCACTGAAGGAATATTAACTTATACAAAGCCACATATTATATATATATATATATATATATACGTGTAGGTTTAGGTCTACGAAACGCAAAGAGTGCTCGACAACATATAGTTAGAGCAAATTACATATACGACTCACTCGTTCTCAAAAGGCAGGCAAGAACTAAAGGAATATTAACTTATGCACCTATCAATGTTAAGCCGGAGGGGGGGGAGGGCGGGCATGGGTAGGGGATTTGATAACAGGAGTCCTATCAAGAGTGGGGAATTTGCTTACATGAAGTAGACCGACCACAGGGTCATTTGACTATCGCATTCTTGGGATCGGGACACTGGGTCGGGATCAGAGTGTCGGGATATTTGATCATACTAGTAATTTCCAAATTTCGATGGGTTGTTTTGACCAGAGGCCTGGTACCCACTAGCTTTTCCACACGGTACAATATATCGGAGATGGCAGATAAAACACATAAGTTGGGCGAATTTAGAGCAAATACCAGATACATGGCTTTGTGTTAACTGTAGCGAAATTTGGTGAATATTTAGAACTACTGAACTGTCCTGCTAACAGAGATCTCTGCCAGGATCTGAAACCTTTTTGGTCGCGCATGTGCGAAAATTACCATGGCTGTTGATCAAACATCATTTGTGTGCGTATAAATTGGACATCTTGACCTCAATATCACGTTAAAGTTTGAAAGTTATTTTTACTTAGACGTGAGGTCATGCCGGCAATCTATATGGACATATATAAAGGTTTGAGTCCAAAATGTTCTATTCTATTGTCAGATCTCGGCACATACAAATGACAAATCATTTTAATAGACCAAAATCACTTCTGCTAGCATTGAAAATGTACATATTGTTTACCATTTTGTTGGTTATTATTCATAATATTAAATAAATATCTTTAAACACACAAAATGATTTCACTGAGTCTTTGGGGTATTTGAATTAAAAACCGTGCCCGAATAAGGGCAGTTAGATTCAATTTGAAGCAGTACCACTGCTGAAGTACGGGATATTTGACAAAAAATTGTGTCTGAAATTCAAATACCCTACCCATGCCAGCCCTCCCCCTCCTCCGGCTTCACATTGATAGGTGCATTATTATAAAGGAATATTGTCTTCTGGATTGTCTATGCTCTAACCAAACCATCCCGGCATCCCCCAACATAAACAGTCATTACCAGGTTCTCAACAGAAATGATATTATGATAGCACAATATACTGTATTATTACAAAGAAAGGATTGTTCTCCTCTCATAGAAAGCTAAATATTTTGCTTTCGTGATTGTATTAACATCAAAGCTAAATGAGTCAATATTTCATATTTAAAATATAATTTTCATACCTTGTGGCAGACAAGTGTAGTTTGTAGTCGCTCACTCGTTTGTATTGTTTTAGACAGTTCGACTCGCTTCGACCACATATTTTTTCAGTATTTATTTCTTGAAATGATAATCTGTAAATACGATCACCTTTCTTATACATCCTGTATAATAATTCTATACTAGAAATACATGCATGCAGAATCCCCTCGCATTTCAACAATTTACTTCCAAAAAGTTATTGTAACAATGTAACATGAAGTACTGGGTCGACGAATGTAACCATGGTAACACGCAAGTCAGTAAGTCACGCACAGTGAACTCTAAGTAAACCAATCTCTATGAAGTAAACTGGAACGCTAACTCCTATGATCAAGTCCTATGATTCGTTGAAGCCAAGCTAGTTTTTCTGAGGTTTGAGCTGAAATACTTAACGCCGAACATTGGGCTGTATATGTATGGTTGCCGAATTGTAGCAAAATTCAATACAGGCAATTCATATTCAATACACTCTTCAAATATTCAATAAACTCGTTTTATATTCAATAATCGCCGAAATATTCAATATATTCTCTAAAACATTCAATAACTGCGTTTTATTATACAACTATGTTAAAAAGTGTCCAAATAACGCTAAAAACGAGTACAAATATACAGCGATATTTGGATACTGTTGTGTTATGTATATTTCTTCTTAGAAAATACTTTATAAATAAATTGTATAATTAATAAATAATTATAATATATAGCTAGTGTATATGTCGCTGTACATTTTTACTTTCGTTTGTTTTTCTTTTTTGTATTGGCTAAAAATAATTAGGATCTCAAAAAAATATACAGCGTAAACTATAAATATTCAATACGACATGTGAAATATTCAATACGACATGTGAAATATTCAGTAAATTACACCGTAAAACGTTCTTGCAGAGTTGGTCAACGCCGCACCCGAGATTTTTGACTTAGAAAATTTTAGCGCACCTATATGTGCTTGATAGCAATTTTCACACTTTAATCTGCTTACAATTTTGCGCACCCGCACCTAGATTTTGAGCAAAATTTTAGCTTTCCGCACCCGAGATCTCGTCGAAAACTGCCCAACTCTGCAGTCTGGCCGTAAAATATTCAACGCGGCGCAAAAAGTATTCAATAAAACAAACCTCAAAAAATATTCAATAGCTTTTGAACAGCGGTGTACCGCAAAAAAATAACATCCACCACCTGGGTCGGCACTATATCATAGACAAGATACGCACAAATCTGCGACTGCTGTTTACACTGGTCAGCGGTGTCACTCCCTCACAATTAAAGTAAAATAGCGCGCGAAAACTTAAAATAAGGCGCGAAGCAAACCAAAATGGCCACTGTAGAGCCGATGGAAAGCGACAATGGCCAGCTTATTGTTTGCAATACACGAGAAGAAATGCTTGAGCAATTCGAAGAATACAAAAGAAGAACGCAAAGCGGATGGAGATGTGTAAAATCGAACGCTCTCTTTGGTAGGTTCTTCATTTAAATAAATTGAATAATGAATATTTATGATATGTAAATGTTTAGGTATATTTACATATATATTAATAGCCCATAAATGGTGAAATACGAACACGTTTTTATCAATTTTTCGGAAAATAGAAATATTATTCTGCTATTCTTGGTGATATAAATATGAAATATTCGAGATGCAAGTTGGATCTATGTAACAGTACATATTATTTAATAATTTATTATTATTAAATACACTTTATACACTCAATAAATATTAATAGTGGGGAATGATAAATCATAATAGTGGGGAATGTAATAGGTGGGTTTCAGGTTTCAGAAAGCGTCACATTGCAGCAGATAGTGGTGAATTTCAGAAGTGTTGTCATCTATACAGTATGAACATGCAAATTAATTCTATCTATTTGCCTCCAAGGCTCCAAATACTGTACAATAAATAGATAGATAGATTTACAAGGCATCATATTAAGAAAAGATTAGTATATTTTCTTACTCTGTTAACTATCAGTTGCCACCATCTGCTGCATGGTATAGTAGGGTTCTGTTAGGGTGGGTATTCATATCACCCATCTGATTTTCAAAACATGTATTGCAGTATTGCTGCTTAGCAATTAATGTTGGCAACTGGCTTTTGGAATTCTGTTCTTGTATCACAATTATGACAGAGTTTGCAGTGGCTATTTCCTAACAAGGTCTCGATCTATAGTGAAACTCAGTGAAACCCACCCATATTTAATTCTCAAACTACACTCCATTAAAGCATTGAGACATATCAACATCATGATGCAATACTAGTAATTTGAAAGTATAATATTTAATTATTTCTATTTATTTAAGAGCTTTTTAATATTTAAGGCAAGATAGCTGAAGAAATTGTAGAATCTAAGAAGCCTGCAACAAGGGTGCAATGGAGCCTCATAAGTCCTGAAGGGATATCATTACCATTTGATGGGGTACCATTTATATGTGTTGGAACAATAAACTACCAATGTCACCAGGGTGATGATGTTGATAAGAACACAAAAATAAAGAGACAAGAGGAACGGGATAAAAATGAGGTATCTGTGGAAGAAGCTCTGAAACTGTTATAAAAAATAATTAACTATATTAAATATATCTTGTACAGTATATGAACTAATATGCATGTAACAAATAATTATCATATTGAGGCTTGACTACTTATAATAAAATATGTTAAAACTGTAAGGTGTTTATCAAAATATGCTGCAATTTCATGTTTGGCATGAAACACTAGTTTGTTCTTTTTTGCAGAATCATGATCATACATTCAGGAAAAAGAGAAAGCATTTCCAGCCATCCAAAAAGCTGGGTTGCCCTAGTAAGGTCACAATGTCTCGAGTCCTAACGTTTCCAGAATATAAGGTATGGTTGCATCATACATAATGGTAGTTGTATCAGTTAGCTTCAGTCCTGTAATGTGGTATGTGGACCAGTACTGTTCTAAGACATTTTGTTTAGCTACTGCAAATTTAATAGCCTTGCAGGGTTCCACTTTGCAGGTCTCAATTATTTGCAAACCAATCATATTCTTTCTCGAATTTGAACCCCACTTTGGCTGTTTCTCCTGCCCTTACATGTATACCTATGTTATATGTACCGTGGTGTGAGATGCCATTTCTTTCATACATTCTGACCAGTCAGTTACATGTTTAGTTAACTACATTGTACAGTAATGCATGTAGGGTGTTGATTAAATGAGAGAATTGACTGTTTCCTCTGCTCCTACAGTATCTCTATGGAGTGTGAGATGCCATTTCTTTCATACATTCTGACTAGTCAGTTGCATGTTTAGTTAACTACATTGTACAGTAATGCATGATTGTAGGGTGTTGATTAAATGAGAGAATTGACTGTTTCCTCTGCTCCTATCTCTATGGAGTGAGAGATGCCATTTCTTTCATACATTCTGACTAGTCAGTTGCATGTTTAGTTAATCACATTGTACAGTAAGTACTACATGTAGGCAGCGGCATAAGTACTGGGGGGGGGGGGGTTAAACACTTGTGAGTGTTTAATAATGGGAACTTTGTAGGGCAAATTTTGCCATGTTGGTCAGGCAAAGATACATTCAAGGCATGTTGAGTAAGAACAAAAAGCCTTGACGACCAGTTTGAGCAATTTTAAAAATTTGCTGATCTAATATAAAACATTTTCTGACCATCAGAATTCTATAAAATCTTCTCCCAAAGTGCATAAAATGACGTTTCAGAGACTCTACAACATGCCCACATACTCCCCCACTGGACTTATGCGTTCAGCACTCGTTACCTGTGTATTTCCCCTAGCGGCATGAGGGCCCCATAATCCTTTTTGGCTTTTGCCAGCCTCTCTACATTATGTCTTGACCACGCCCTTTCATATGGCAAAATGATCCACACCCCACACACCCCAATGTTTAGACCCAAGTTATGCCCCTGCATGTAGGGTGTTGATTAAAGGAGATAATTGGCTGTTGCCTCTGCTCTACTCTTAAGGCTCTTTTCCACTCATCGCAAAACCAACTAGCAAGCCCGCTGCGAGTGCTTGCATCTAATTAAAATTAACTATCAAGCAGTTACAGTATCTTGAATGAACAAATAGGTTGTTGTCGGGCCAAGTGGAGCAAAGCCACAAAGAAAAATGAGAGAAGCAGCATCTTTGTTTAAAGCAGACGTGCAAGCAGGAAAGCAATTGGTGATTGTTAACAAGTTTTTAATGAAACTTCCAGATGTGGATAGTCACAAATTCCATATAACAGAAGGCGAGGTAGATGTACTGTACTTTGATTTAAAATCTCAGGAAGATCTGTGCTTTCATGATGGCTTGCAAAAATACCCAGTAGATCATAAATTGTTTGAAATAGTCTATTTGATAAACTTGTTAAAGTCAAACCATTACTACAAGAGTTAAACATATTATGCTTTCCACATCTGAAAATTTCTTTTATGATTTAGGGGGCGTGTTTGCGCGAACCAATCAATCCACTTATTGTGGAGAAAATTAGGGAGATGGAAGTTATTGGTGTACGCAGTACGGCGGAAGTGCGTCGTCATTTGAGTACATACGTAAAAAATGATCTCTTTCATGGAGAAGATCCTCCACCTGAATTTAGCAGACGTTATTATCCAACCGATGCTGACATTCGCAACATTCTCTACACATCCCGGATTGGTGATCGAAAGGCCCCAGATGATCAAATAAATTTGGAAATTAAATGCAAGGAGTGGCAAGAATCAAATCCAGATGACTTTATTTTTTATAGGGTAAAACTATAATGAGGTTTTACCGACAATTGTGTAATGCAACGCCACAATCATTGAATATACTTATATATAATCACTAAATATCATGCAATTTGTTTCTTATAGCCATCAACAGTAGATGAGCATTCCAAAACAAAATTCCTTTTTGTTTACCAATCGAACTGGATGAAACGCTTACTTGTGTTATATGGTCAAGAAATGTGCCTAATGGACGCTACGTACAGAACCTGCAGGTACTGTACGTTATTATTATTATTTATTATTATTCATCTTTTTACAGGTTAACTTGTTCAGCTATTACAATAAATGCTGTTATCCTACAAGGACCTGTACCTACATGTACTAAGAATAATAAACTATTTGCTATAAAAGTTATATAGCTATAAAAGTTAAAAGTTATAGTTTGCTGTACTTATTAACATAGGTTTTACATACAGTGGCGTGAACATTACTGTACGTATCATTTTATAAACGACAAGTGTAGTTTATTACTATTTTGTCATCGATAACTACTGTTTACCTAGCATAGGTTCTGGCCTTCCAGACGCGAGCGTCAAATGTAACTGATGCGCGCTAGAAGGCCTAACACATGTCGCAAATCCTTAATGCCTGATATAAGGCTACTGCAACGTGGCATTCGAAAAATTGCATGTCAATGAAAGCAGATTCTTTTATACTTTATGTGATATATCATACACGAGAAGGAGTTTATTATAGTGATTTGAAACACCGAAAAGTGTGTTGAAAAACAAGGCGCTAGCCGAGTTTTTAACATACTTTGAGGTGTTTTTAAATCACTATAATAAACGACTTCGATTGTATGATATAGCTTCTCAAACAAACTAGTATTTAACGAGAAATTCAACGCGAAAGTTGAGTCTATAGGTTGTTAAGTCTATTTGACCTGTAAGACCTGTTTATGTCTTACTCATAGAAGGACAAAAAAGGTTCATAGAAGGGTAGAATTTTGAATTGTGCTAGGTCTTCTCACTTCCAGCCACTCCCCAGGCATCTCACCCCCAATTAAATAGACTATAGTAATTGCTTTTTTACATTTTTCAATGTTCTATTAGATACGCGTTGCCACTGTTCTTTCTGTGTGTCCGCTCTAATGTCGGCTATATAGTTGTCGCAGTTTTTATCCCGGAGAACGAAGATGCGGATTCTATTTCAGAAGTCCTGAGAATCATACGAAGAGAAAATCCATGGTGGGATCCAAGAAATATGATGGTTGACTTTTCACTGGCAGAAATTTCGGCCATTGACGAATGCTTTCCAAGTATGTTTCCTATCCAGTATATCTATATATGGATCGATATATCTAAACTGAAATAGCGCTAGCGTCGTGTTTGTAATCTTCATCTTCATCATCATTTTGGCGTTTTAAACTATTTCTTGATGTATCTGTCGTCTTCGCGTAGTTTAAAATTCATAAATCTACCAAATCTGGAAATAAGTCATCGTAATTGACGTGTTCCTTTGTTAATTCACAGAAACACACGTCCATGTGTGTGATTTCCACCGTGAGAAAGCCTGGAATGAGTGGGTGTCGAAAACTACGAACGGGGTGACAGAATCTCGGGATGTGGTGTTACAATACCTTCGCAACGTTGCAAAAAGTGCGAACCAAATTCAACTGGAACAAAATATCACGATGCTGAAAGAAAGTCAGATTTGGAAAGCATCAGTACCACTGCAAAAGTATTACACCGAATTTTGGGGTTTGCATCTTAAGGTATTGTAATGCAAATGAATTTATGAGTTTATTGCCATCACCCCATAGTGAGTTCCTGGTGTACTGTAACACAAGGTGCATGTAACCAATAATCAGAGTATTTATATAGGTTAAAAACAGGTTAGTAATAAATCTCATTGCTCCAGTCGTGAATTCAGCCTACAGAAAAATTGTGAGAACAAAGCAGTTTCAGGGTAACACATCTTTAAAGCATGTTGCAATACAGTATACAGTATGCCATCATTTTTTTACAGAAATGGGTCCGTTTTTACCGTGACGAATCACTGCGTATTGCCATATACACCAACAATGGAATTGAGAGGCAGAACAATTGGCTAAAGCACTCGTACCTAGAAGGTCGAAGAAACAACTCCATCAGTGATCTCGTAGATATTATCTTAAAGCAGTTTTTACCCGATAGCTACAAGAAGTAAGTCTTTTTGGTTGATAGTGTAGTGCAATGACTGTTTTGAATCCAAGTTATACAGTACGCTGAAAATATATACGCTGTACGGTAGGAATAAAAACCTGTTTGGTAATATTGATATGTGATTGTTTCATTATATTTTTTATGTTGAAAGATACAAAGAACAAAACATCAAATGTACAGCTTCGTACAGGTGTTGGGACAGTCGTGTGCCGAAGTATCTGCAAAACAGACCCAAAGGCGTTGTGGAGCATATAATGCAAAGAATACACAGAAATTGAAAATGTCCATATTTCCCAAATGACACCAAAGCTATTTAGCGTCAGGAGTCGTGGTCAGTTTTACCAAGTATGGTTAGGTTCTGACACTCAATTGCCAACCTGTCAGTGCATCGACTACAAAACCAAGAAATTGCCTTGCAAACACATATGTGCTGTTGTCCAACAACCAGGCGTAGGATGGGAATCTCTGGGCTCACGTTTTGACACTCACCCCTTGTTCACTTTGGATCAGGAAGTCATCCAGTCACCACGTCTAGAAGAAGACACAAAGTTGTCCAGTGAAGTTGCTGATTGCACATCTTCATCGACGCCAATGCCAAATAATACGGTCAACACAGTGGAAGGAAGTCCTGTAGCGAAGAGCGAACATGTTACGGTAAGCCTCCCCTGTAGAAAAAAGTCTAACATCCGGAGGCAGTGCATCCAGGAAGTGAAATCTCTCCATGATGAACTATATTTAATAACAGACAAAGATGTTTTGAACGAAACCCTGAAAAAGATCAGAGACGTTCTTAGTTACGCAAGAAAGCATCGTCCCAAAGAGAACGGAATTGCGCTGAAAGACAAATCCTTGTCACCAAAGAAAAAGAAAATATCATTGAAATGTAATACATCCAAATTGGCGAGAAGAAAGAAGAAGGATTATTTTAAGAAGAGAGTTGGATCAGTTGCAGATTCTCGGAATGCGAACATTAGCGTAGAAGGTGAAGCAAATGGAAAACGGAAGCGATCCAAGCCACAATATTCAAACACTGCTGGTAAAAAGAAAATAAAGGAGTCAAAGAAAGAGGACGAGAATGGAAATGATGTATGGGTATTAATCAATGGTGTGAAACTGACGTACAATTTGAGGGATGTTCTCCTAACTAACTTTGCATGGTTGACAGATGACCACATTGATGCCGCCCAACACCTCATCAAACAGCTGGAAACTGGAGTAAGTGGTCTTAATTGCATTGCAGCAACGACTCATTGCAGTAGATTTGCAGTCCCCCATGATTTTCACCAAACCATTCAGTGCCACAATATTGGTTCGCATTGGGTGGTATCGAGTTCAATTTCTGGCAAGCTAGTTGTCTACGAAAGCATGTATACAAGGGTCAACGAATCACTTAAGCGGCAGTTGACATACGTGTATAAAGGTTTATGTAATGATGATGGTTCCCTCGACATCACAGTAGTCCTGCAACAACGACAGAGAGGAACTTCAGACTGTGGCCTATTTTGCATTGCCAATGCTGCTGCACTAGCAAACGGAATTGATCCATCCACAGTCTCATGGGATCAGGATAGAATGCGTGACCATCTTCACAAATGCTTTGAGCAGAGAAAGATTGAAATGTTTCCTCACGATGTCAAGCAAACACCCTCCATGAAATATCATTATGCCGTAAGCATTTACTGCATTTGCTTAAAGCACATTCCTGACGCCCAAATGGTTCACTGCAGTAAATGCAATAATTGGTTTCATCATGGTCATCCTAAGAAGTGTGTGAATCTTTCAGCGAAACAGGTTGCAGCGCTTGCAACTGAATCATCATTCATATGTGAATATTGTGAAAATGATGCTCTTAAACAAACTCCAAACTGCCCTGTAATAGTTCTATAGTTCATTCCTTCATTGGCATGGTCGGTTTCTTTCCAATTATAGAACTGAGATGTACAATAATGGTGTACATGCGAATCATATCGTAGGTCTTTAGGATCAAACTACCTAAAAAATTCAACAAGAACTTCAACCTTTCGGGTGAAGGCCCTTCGTCTGGAAGTTAGTAGGGAGAAAAAGTGCACTTAAAGTGAACACAAAAGCGATTACAGTGTGTGATAAAGAATGAACCAATCAGATGGATTTAGTGAAAACAAAGCAAAAACAATATATGGAAATCACATTATTTACAAAATATTTGAAAGATACAAAGAACAAAACATCAAATGCATATATTCGTAGAGGTGTTATGACAGTCGTCTGGTATCTGCAGAACAGACCCAAAGGCGCACAAGATCCATCGTTTAGGGGCAAACAACCAAGCTGAAAGAGCAGAACGTGAGGAGAACCAGCTCTTAAAGGCATGACGTCAGCGACCTCCAATGCATTATGGATAACCGCTGGCCTGCTATTCTGCAGGGGCTGGTTGTACAAAGCCTGTTTAGCCTATCTGGTGGATAACGCGAAAATATCGGTCAAGTCTATACATTCATCAAACAACCAAGCTAAAATATTTCAACTTGAATAGAACAATTATATTGGCAACTACATATTAAGGGCATAAGATTTAAGTTCAGTCATTCACCAAATGTGTGAAAGTGCTTTTTAATTTTGGCTTAATATCCACTGTTTAAGCTAAACAGCTTTCGTACAACCGGCCCCAGACCCCTTTAACTTTGCTTAAACATACTTTAACCACATGAGGAGTTTCCTAACTCATATAAATGCCACAATGATTATGACTCAAAGATTCACATGATTCACACTCCCCCTTAGAATAAATCTCTGCTCTCCAGGGGGGGGGGATTGGTCTAGTTCTGATTATAGTAAATTGGGTTACTTCAGTTTCCTCTGTGGGGAATGTTTTCTGGAATCACTCAAGGCAATACCCAAGACAATACTGTAATATTTTTGTAAATATTTTGGCAGAAAATGTACAGAATACTGCACCATGTAATTCTGTATCACAAAGATATATTCCAAAATACAGTAAATGACAAGAAAATACAGACGCAGACCGGCAGACGCTTCTGTATTTGAATAGTGGACCTTTTTACCTTTAAAGTCATGCTCGATTTTATACTGAATACACTCAATACAGACTTTGAATAGTGAATATGGACGTTAATGTGCGATTAGTGTTGTGTTAAACATAATTTGCACAAATACTGCTTGAAATTTTACTTACCTATTACTTAACTTTAACTTGTTTTCAATTCAATGAACCATAAATATTAGAAATATATATACAATTGGAGACTAGCAGCTAAATCGAGGAATGCACATTTGTCCGACGCCATCTTTAATACCGCGAAAGGCCTGGAACTTAGTATGATGTCATTGTTTTCAGCTTGTATGATGCAGTGAACTATAAGTATACTGGAACGCTAACTCAGGGGGGGAAATTGAAGCCGTGCTTTGTAGGTAGTGCCAGTCCCTTTTAACATATTTTTTTCAAAAAATACACTTTTTATATTGCAAAATTTTACCCTTTTAATTTCCTTTTATACTTTCACTATTTATCTTTGACTACACTAGAACAATTAAACTTTTTACTCAAGTACTTACAATGAACAAAGGTCGTTCAGTTTCTGAAATATTACTGGAAAAAAACAAAATTTGTCAAAAAACCGCGCGAAAATGTTTGGTTTTTCTGAGTTATGAGACTTTCCAAAAAGAGTTAAGAGATTTTATGATACAATTTATATAGAAAAATATAAGATACATTAAAAAATTGCTTTTCAAGCATGCAGTAACTTATTTTTGGCAGTTAAAATAAGGATTATATAAGCTAGCTCAGTCGTCATATTCAAAGTGCTCACTGATGACCAACAAGAAGGCGCGAAGACAAAAATAGCACCACTTGAAAATCGTCAATTTGTTTATATTTTAGAAGGGTTAAAGCAAGGACTAAAAGCTCAAGATAAAAAGCAATACCTGGAGTATAGTGCAAAATCAATTTGGGGGCTGCCGAAGTGTTTTCTAGTATATTTTTTCTGAGTTAAAGAGCGAAGTTTGCTTCGGCACGTTCAAACATTTGTCATTTTTTTCCATATACGATAACGATCCGCCTCATTTTTGCTGCAGATAGATGTAAAACAGTCAAACCTAATCGGAAAACCACATTTGAATCCCAAACATTGAAGTCTTCTGATGTAAAAAGTATTTTTCTTGCAAATTTTCGCTCAAAAACAAACTTTTGACGGAATTTTTCTCACTCCTCGGAACTCTCCTCAGTCCTTTTGAAAGTTCAAATTCCCGCGCATTGGCTTCAACGAATCATAGGACTTGATCATAGGAGTTAGCGTTCCAGTTTACTTATAGTTCACTGGTATGATGTAATCAAAACAAAAATATTCGCGGGAAAATTAAAATATGCGCGGGAGATTGTGTAATTTCAATAAAATATTTCATCGATCGAAGCGCTTATGTAAATTTTGAAATATATATCAAATATCGAAGTTTAAATCGTGTCTGTTGTTTTTGATCATTCAGTTGCGCTATTGCATTGCGAAATATAAAGGATTGTAAACGATTATGACTTTAAAATGGCAAAGTTTAGTGAAGTAGCGGTAAGACTAAAATATAATTTTGCGCCATTTTCGCGTCCTCTTTGGCGTCGCGTTGTGTTTGCTGAAGCTGTCTACTATGTGACTTTGGGACCGTTTTCCACAGGGCAAATTCGTTCGCACGAACCGGCACACATTTTGCAATGTAATTGGTCATTGCTTTTTTTCTACTGATTTACCGATTTCGCCAGGTGGAAAGCGGACTTAAAAGGTTAAAGTTATGATACTATACCTTATATATATGTTTGTAATGCCGTAATGTATGTTAATGTTTGTTATGTATGCGTGCAATGTGATTGGTTTGTTTCTTGTGGGGGCACTACGATTTGTTTATTGGTACCGTGTAATATATTTCTTGTGTTATTGATATACGGACTAAAATTTCAGCTTCCAAGTGAATGGTCGTAGTGTTTTTCCACGGGGAACAAATAGATTAGATATAAAATTCTTGTACGTATAGTTTTTTTGCGTGTTAAGGGGCCACAGTAATTGGTTTTAACTGTTGTGGCGTCCCCGCCATTTGTTATTAGTGTTTAATTTTAGTGTGTTGTATACTGTTTTTTGGTTGTTTTTTGTGTGTTTGTAACTCTATTTGTTATTTTCTGATGTAAATGTGTCACCTGGCAAAGTTAAATAATAATAATAATAATAATAATAATTTATAATCCCCGAGCCGGCGCGAAGCGCCGTGCGAGGGTACTAATTCCGCTCGGAGATTTACACCCGGGTATGTGAAAACATTGTGGAATGCAAAGTCGTCCGCCATTTTTTTTTGTCATGGACAGGACTGGACTGGACAGGACCTTTTCGTAAGGTATGCGCATGCGCAAGTTCAAGCCGAGAGAAGACAGTGAAGACTTCCATTTTGCAAACTTTTTTCAAAATTAGTTTTGCACTCATTTTATAAGTAAGTCTCTATGTCTCCGAAACAAGACAAATTAGAGGACAAATTAACAAGACGAGAAAAGTCGAAAGACCGAAAAAGGAGCGTTTTAAACAGGCAAGTGTCTATTTTCCATGCTTTGTTTGCCGATTTTTTAACATAGCATGGAGTATAGTTTGTGAATTTGAAAATGTGTAGATCATTCTGTGTGGTCAATACAACATTGATTGATCTCTAAGAGTATTTTAGTATTAATTCAAATATGTTATAGAAAAATAAAGCATTAAATCTCAAAAACTTCATTGCAAAAGCAAGTGCGAAGTATAAAAATACTCCTCGAAAAGCAGTTGAGGTTTTTTGAAAATTTCGAAACGTTTTGTGAACGTCTAAGGTTGAATGTTACAGTAAATCAAACCTAAAAGAGTACACAATAGCATACCTACTTTACATAGTTGAACAATTGATAATTTTATAGTTAAAAACAAAACAATATTTTGTACAAATTAAAATATAAAAAATATACAATGTTGCGTGTTACCATGGTTACATTCGTCGACTCAGTACTTCATGTTACAATAACCTTTGGGAGTAAATTGTTTAGTTCAAACTTAACTATGGTTCAAATGGGCAAGGGGTTACTGCATGCATGTATTTCTAGTTTAAAACTATTTATTGTTTAACACATTTCAGGACTGATGCGGTCGCATTAACACGACACATATTTGGCAAATTTGGGAGCTGGTTTATTAGACATGTGAATATTTTATGTGAGATTTAGTATTTGTAATATAGAGTTAATATTTTGGACTATTGCAGCATTGCTATATATTTTTTTAAATATTAAAAATTACCTTTTTGACTTCAGTTTTCGGCAGTGTGACATGAACTGATGAACACAATAACACATGAACGTGGACTCGTGGATACAGGGGGCTATTTTGTAATTAACTATTTTACGAACCATTATTATCCAAGGAAAACACAACCTATCCCAAGTTATCCAAAGTATCATTATCGTCCCCAGACCTTTTCGCGGTATTAAAGATGGCGTCGGACAAATGTGCATTCCTCGATTTAGCTGCTAGTCAATTTGGAGTATAGCCGCCATAGTAATGATAGTATATAAATTTATATTTTTATATGGAGTATTGAGGTCATACAACACCGCTGACCAGTGTAAACAGCAGTCGCAGATTTGTGCGTATCTTGTCTATGATATAGTGCCGACCCACCACCTGTAGTTTAATTCCCGTAGATTGCCGATTGGTTACGGTCGTTGTTACCCCTTCGGTTTTCACTTGTTTCCATCTATCAAACTGACGTTACGCAATTTTCCCGATTTTCATATTCGTTTTTCTTGATTTTTCTCCATCAATTTGGTTAGGGTTAGGTTTTGGGTTAGGGTAGGTTTTAGGGTTAGGGTCAGTTACAAAGTTTTTAACTTTACTTCAAAGTTGAAAAAAGACGTAACGTCAGTTTGGTAGATGGAAACAAGTGGCGACCGTTCCCTTCGCGGTGGATTCTACAGTATAAATTTACATTTTTGTATCTGCGCAGCAGATATATTGCTATCGTGCGTGAAAGTTTGTTAGGTTTGTTAACTTTGTTAGGTTTGTTAACAATGACGTAATGCTTAGGCGATCAAAAGCAAGATGGCGTCGGCAAAGGAGTGGAGTATGTTTAATGAACTGTAATATTGTAACTGTAATAATAACCTATGGATAAACTGGAAAGAAATCAATACAAATGTAGCAATAGTGATGGCCGGGTCATGCTATACATGTAATTGTTTAAACTCCTCAAACCTTTATGATCTATTGTTTTCAGACTAAGTGCATGGTTATTACCATAGCATGACTAGTTGCCTGTGCTATATTACCTCTCCACTGAGGGGAAAGCCAAAATTACTTACCGAAAGATCACCACAACAATTTGTCTGATATATTCATAGATCATGTTTTCATACTCAACACTACAGAGAGATTAAAATATAACTAATTACATTTGGACATAAAGATGATTTAAGCCCCCATAAGCAGGCGAGGAATCATAGTAGCCTCCTCCATCGCCATCCATGACAAGTCAACCTGTTTAGCACAGGGAATATTATACCATAACTACAACTAACTGCACACATATATGCACTCTATGATCTTACCTGCCTATAGTTCACCTATCGCATAAAAGGAAAATCCCAATACATCCTGGTGTAGATTGAGTACTTGGTTAATTGTTAATACTGTACTATGAAGTGGGGTTTTCTTGGCAGACAATGTACTGACACCAGTCAGGGATCAAAGTGACAGACAGCAGACAACAATTGGGAGGGAGGGAGGGCAGGGAATGTTTAATAGAGCGACTGAGAAGAAATTTGTTTGCCCATGATATTTTGGCCATAATTTAAATTTATATGTAGGATAATTCCCAGTTAACTGCATGAAAGATATCTGTTCAGAGTTATCTCTGACAGAAACATTACTCTCAGTAGGCCACTCAGAAGAAACGTTTGAACAAGAATTTGCAAAGTGCATTGTTACAGCTATTTCAGAGTGCTTATGGTTTCATACTGAAAATTGTACTGTACGTGAGTACGTCTGAACGAACCAGTGGTCTGAACATGTGTTTTCGTGTCATAAGACATAAAACAAAAAGCAGTATTGTTTTAACTAACTTTACTTCAAAATAAGACATTTACCAACCTATTTTCTTCAGTATTTTCCTCTTCAATCTTCAAAAATAACCAAACTTCAAAGTAAACGACATTTTGCTGTTAATAAAAGTCCGTTTTTCTTGCTTTCGCCACAGTTTCGCACTTTCGCTGTAATCATCAACTCGTACGCTTAGCAACAACCAATAAAATTAGGTTTCGTCCATTTCAAAATTTCAAATTACTGTCTAATATTAACAGCATTGTTGATAGTTGTTTGAACAACTAAAAACAAGTTGTTTATCCATCAATATTGTTCTCACTTGTCATAACAATATTGTTTTGGCATGATGTTTCAACAGTGCTGAACAACATTGTTCAGACAACCTTTAGCAAGCTTGTTACATCAAGTATTGTCGAACCCTTGTTCCAACAACATTGTTCAACTATTGTTCATTCAGCAACAACGAACAATGTTGATGAAACAATATTGAACAACATTGTCACTTCAACAACGTTGTTCAACCTTGATAACAGTATTGTTCAAGCGTTGTTCAGCGAACAATATTGCATCAACCTGATCAATTTTTACGCGTGTATAAGGCCGTCGGAATTACAGCCGATTCCGTTTGACCGTAAAACAACATGCGTTCGCAAAGCACGTTGGGCTGTTCAAAATTGACAGTTTCTAGGGTCAAATGACAATGTTTCTAAGGGGCGGGATTACAGTTGGCGCGCTAGATAGAAGCTGTTTAATGCGTGCCACTTCGTTGCCACTATGTCTCTAGTGAAAGTCAAAATTATATACGACTATTATGCTATGAAGAGAGTAACGCCAATGTTTATGATAGAAGAAAATCTAACGAGTTTATCTTACGATGAATTCAAAACACGTCTTACAACCGAAGTTCCTCACTTGGAGAAGATGGGTTCATCTTTGCGATTGATAATTTTGGAGGATGATGCGGAAGTTGATTTGTCATCGTCTTACTTTAATTTTCAAATAAAGGGATTGTTAGAGAAGGAGAAAAATATCACGATAAAGGCCTTCGCATTTGATTCTCCTGGCTTGCACATCACAAATAGTTCATCGCTGTCAGTTGTCGAGAAGGCTAGTAGAAACGATATCCTTGCCAAAGCTGCACGTGGTGAGTCGACTGTTCGGTCATCGCGAGCAAAACGATCTATTTCTTTGCCTGCACCAATGAAGGAAAAATCTCTGTTCGAAGACTCAGATGATGACGACGACGACGACCAGGCCAGACAGGAACCAAGAATAATGCTTCCTTTGGAAAGATACGCAAAAAACAAACAAAAGGCAGCGGACGATATCCAACGTTTGTTGAAAACCAAAAAACAGGATCTCGCAAGTTGTGAGAGCAAAATTCGATTGGCTTCGCAGCAGAATGCAGAAGATGAAAAGGGTAGGAACGTAACAACATGTGGTAAATGCCACCTAAAACTTGGGCACACCAAAAAACGATGCAATTACAGTCCTTGTAAATCAGCGTACTCGTGTGGAAATCTTTCAAAACACGTCAGTGACAAAATTAAAATTTCTACTTTGCAAAGAGAAATTGCTAAACTGGAAGGAAATCTTTCAACAGCTCAAAACGAAATTCAAAACGCAGAAAGTGCGGCGAATAAAGTGATGACATCCATCCCAAAGCAAATAGAAGATGTAATTGTTGCGGAATTACCGCGCAGATACACTCCGTACGGTCAAAGAAACTGGACACTTTTAAACAAGGACGTGGCTATCATGCAGAAAAATTTACATGGAAAACTTCCTTCAAGGGAAAACGTACTCCAACTCCTCCACAGCGTGGTCCTTGATTCTTCTACCTCGTTAACCGATCATCGCATGAGTTCACAGAAACGTTTGCTTTCAAATGAATACGGCATCGTTTTCCCCACCGATACTGGTAAAGGAAACAGTCTCATTGAGCGGTCAACTGAAGTCTCGTCGGCGTCAAAACCAAATAAATCGGGTTCCACGTTTAGCAAGGCAAGTTTGAGTTGTTTCCCTGCTTCTGCACAAGAGGAGAAGGATTTCAAATTGGCACTTCAACTACAGCATGCAGAGATGGATTCTCCAGAGACGATTCAAGCCTCGAGCACGTGTTTGGGTGCAGATAGTCCAAACACAACAAACTCCACTGAACCCATAGATATTGAATTTGAAGCTAACGCAGCTGCAGCATTATTGCAACTACAGCGAAAACGGTAAGCAGGTTTTATACATCCACTGTGGATTACAGCGTTAAGTAATATGAAACAGCGTTTTCATTATCACTGTATGCGTTGTTTACAATCAATTTCACATACAGCGAACTGTTGTTTTTTTAGCGCTGCTAACATTGTTTACATTTTATCGAACTAATGGAAGCTTTTGGTTATTGCAAACTTCCGGGATGAAGTTTTCGATCCCAAAGAATTTGCAAATTTATGATTGTAAAATAAATTAAAAACACAATATATACACACTGTAGCATAGTACGTCTTTAGCCGTAAAATTTGTTATAATAAGTTTGATTGGCTTGGACTTTGAATTCAAAGTTCCGAAGTTTGTTTATATTATAAGTCGGAAGTTCGCAATCTGAAATTGACAGAATGAGCTTGCATTGTTTTTTTTGTTCATTTTGATATTTTGTTCATTTTGATATTTTGTTCATTTTGATATTTTGTTCTTGTAATAGAGTTATCATAATTTACTTAAAAGTTGTAAATTTTACTGAGAATTTTAATTTGTTTATTGACATTTGTTTGATTATATAAATATATTACTTACATGTATTAAATTTGTGACAAAAAATTCGTTATTACGTTGTAAAAATAAATTGCTTTCATGTTTATATATCTCGAACGTGGGGGGTGCCAGTGTATGTAGTTTCTTCAAAATAGCGTGGTGACGTGGTGTGAATAGATAGACTACCGGAAAAATACAAAGAGAACTTAGACGTTTCGAGCAAAGACCTTCCAACTATTAAAGTTTTCTTTGTATTTTCCAGGTAGTCTAGTATATTCACACCACGCTTTCATGTTTACAGTTAAACAATTTGTCGAACAAATAAATTCAAACTCAGTTCAAACAAGCACTTTAAATCATTATTAAAGTTAAGGATATTAGTAAAAACAAACATAACATAAACAATTTATTTCATATATTTATTTACAAACACAAATAGCAACTTGACGTACAAAATAATCAGCATACAGCACAAAAATTCAGTCAAACTTGTAAATAACCTGTTACTCGAAAAAATGCACGCATATCGCCTAATGTTATCGAATTTATGGCATTGTACAGAGACTCTATTAGATTTGCATTCGTTAAATCCCACAGCCTGTATTTCATCAAGGTCTTGATTTTACCAAACACGTACTCTGCGGGATTAAAATCCGGGCTGTAGCATGGCATGTATACCAGCTCTATGTTCAGTTCATTAAGAAAATCCTCCAACATCTCACCACCTTCATTGTGATGAAATGGACAATTGTCCATAACTATAACATCACCAGGTTCCAAGCATGGTCGTCCTGTATTTGGATCAACCGAATGAAATGCATCTTCAAAGAATCGTAGAAATTCAAAAGTATTTGACGGTCCATTAACCGTGTTAGCGTATGTAACACCTGTTAAACCACACAAAAGGTTAAGAGTCACATTTGCTGTTTGGCAGTATCTATGAACTTCGACTGCCCTCTTTCCAACATTTGCGTGACCATAACTTCTTGATCCATTGTTGGGAAGCTTTATACCACACTCATCAAAATACTTCAGCGTATACGGATCTTTTCCGTACAGATAATCCACGAAAAGCTGTGTATAAGCCATGTTAACAATTGTGAAACGTTCTTGAGCCACAGTTGTGATTTTTTTAAACGAAAATTGTCCACTCGGCAGTTTATATCGGACCGCATTACAGAGAGAGGTTGTCGACGTACTACCTTCTGGTAGATC
This sequence comes from Trachythela sp. YZ-2020, assembly GCA_016169945.1. Classification (NCBI taxonomy): domain Eukaryota; kingdom Metazoa; phylum Cnidaria; class Anthozoa; order Malacalcyonacea; family Clavulariidae; genus Trachythela; species Trachythela sp. YZ-2020. Next base: position 85,932 of record JADLSH010000064.1, read on the forward strand.
TCCGAACTCATACAAGCACTCCATAATTTCTGAATATGTAATAGACGGTTTTTGCGTTTTTAGAACTTCAATCAACTGAATATCACCATCGGACAAACTTCGTCTATTTCCCCCTCCATGCTTCGGTTGAAGGTTCTCAGTCTCGCAGTATTGCCTCCATAATTTTGAGACTGTCGCATTAGAGACTTCAAACTTATTCGCTACATCAACAAAACTCCCCATGAAAATACCTGTATCTTTATTGCCTCCCTTAAATTTGATTTCGTCTATAATATTGCATCTTCTGTTTGGCGAAATTGGATTTCCGTTTTGAAAACAACGGCCTTTCTTGTTTACCCGCCACATTTCTATAAATTCAACTGTAATCCCGCCCCTTAGAAACATTGTCATTTGCCCCTAGAAACTGTCAATTTTGAACAGCCCAACGTGCTTTGCGAACGCATGTTGTTTTACGGTCAAACAGAATCGGCTGTATTAAAAGTATCAGTTTACCGTCGAAAGTTGATAAGCCCTCTACCCTGTAATTTATAGGCCCCGCACTATTTTCAATAATTAAGGAAAACGAAACAATTTATGAATTGTTCTGGAAGTTCATATCACAATATTGGCTTATTAATTATACTTAATATCGAAATAGATAAAATGTTGAAAACAGACTGATTCTTGCCATCCTGACTTTTTTCTGTTTGAATATAAGGGTTCCTATGTCATATTATATACCTATAAGCTTGATAGTATGTAACTTATGCACCAGTCATGGAAAGCCTCGCACCCCTCTATCCGGGACATGCGGGGAAATAGCGGGGATTTATTTGCAGATTAGCCTATCTGTTATGCCTGGGTACCCAGGGCATTAGACAGCGTACCTTAGATATGTGTCATGATGGCCAGGGATTATGGGCTGGGAATCAGCGGGAATTCGTCTGTTTGAGATGTATTATTAAGCCTTGTTCATGGACATTTACCCTATACTCTAAAAATAGCTTTTACAGGATAATGTATTGACTTTGTGTAAATTGCAAGATACAACTAACAGACAAACTGCAAAATATTTACCTACTTTGGCAAAATCAAAATTGCAACATTGCGTGACAATATTGCAATGTTCCTCGCACGAGAACATCCGGTTTGACTGTAGCATTGGTCAAACGAGGATGAGAGTTGATGAGAGCTGGCAAGCGAGAGTTTGCAGAGAACAACTGTCGTGCCACGCTCAAATGAGAACAAGAGTTGCATGATAGTTCATGCGAATGAGTGGACTCACGAACAAAAGTATGTGACCATTATGGGATCGGTTTTACAAAGGCATACGTTGATATGTCATTCGCTCAGTCACATCGATCAGGAAGAGAAAAATCGCTAGTGTGAACCAGGCTTTAACAAGCCCAAAGTTGATGAGAGTTCACGAGAGTGCTTTAAGTCGTTAGTTTAGTTCAGTTTAGTTTAGTTTAGTTTAGTTTATTGTGTTTACCACTCTGAGGTGAACAGGTCTTTGCAACCCACTTCGACGAGTGTTAGTTATGATTAATGCCGTAGGGTTAGTTTTTAGTCAGAGAGGAAAACCGGGAAATACCCGGAGAAAAACCCTCGAAGCACAGGAGAGAACCAACCAATGTCAACTTACATGAGTTGATCATGCAAGCATACGGAAATTACCCAACCTGACTAAATTCCCTGACCTGCTGTATAGCCAGCTTAACTCAGACGTTGAGGGGCAACGCGCTAACCGGATCTGCCACACGTGCTTCTCTTATTGAGAAGCATTTGTTCGAAGCCCGAATAGCACTATACAATGGATAACGCATTTCAGAATGGACTTCACTGTTTCTTATTGTGTATCGTATTATTTTTAGATTGAGTGGAAGAAGAGCGATGGTTCCTCTTTATCTTGTGATGAATTCATGAGAATGTTGATTCAGGTTGATCTACTGCATGTGTTGGCAGATGAAGATGTTGAGTTAATGTATCAATTACCTGTTATGTTACCATTATCTGCCTCACAAGTAGAACAATGTAACTGTCCTGACAATACAACTGGACTATCTTGCCAAGTAAGTTGTGGCATTTACTTACCCACATCGAGAGTAATGTTCTGGAAAGTGGAAACACCAATGGGAAACCTGTCGTCATTCGTTACATCTGTGATATCCGCAAACTATCAAAAAATAAGTTCGGTCATCGCCAAACAACGTGACATGTATATTCTCATCATGCTATGTAATCTCGGTCACCCTGGATTAGCGCAAGCGTTGAAAGGCGCAGTTTCCGATTTGTTTCTTACTTTAAAGTGCTTGTTGTCGGAATTGGAAATGTTCAACAAATATTTTCATTTTTAAAAATCCTATAATTCTTTGTTAATTCGTAGAAGTGTAATGTGGGTTACTTCAGATCTGGTGAGGCATGTATACCATGTCAGTGTAATGGTCATTCTTCAAGTTGTGATCCCAAGACTGGCAAATGTTATGACTGCCAACATAACACTTCAAGTATTGAATACCACAATATTATCAGAACAATACAATATATACCGTAAGTCCTATGTTAAGTCCCCACCCCCTCATATGCCCCTTCTCTAATAACCCCCTTTTCAAGATAAAAAATATTAACCCCCGCTCCTCTTTTAAGCCCCATCCCCTCAACAACAAACTACGGTAAATCCTATATTAAGGCGCCCTCTCAAATAGACTTATAGACCCCTCCTTTAATAAGTAATAACTTCCTGCTTTCAAAAGAAACAATTCTTGAGTCCCCTCTCTTTTAAGCATCCGCCCTCCTCATAACAAAAACAACACATGCGCACTGATTAGATTTTTTAATTGTCCTGGAAGTTGCTGTCAGTTTTTTGCTGACAATTTAGTTTATACGTTGTAATTTGAATTTAAAGCAGAAGATTTACGGCTTTAAAATTGTAAACTGTAACATCGAGGCACTTGATATCTGCGACACTCTCCTACGTAGAGGCTTCTCGCGCGTTTAAACTAGCTTTTCATGCAACTAATGACGTGAGAAAACAATTGGCCTCGCGCCCAAGGGTATAATCGGAAACGTAAAAGAGCGCGGAGCCTTTACCAGATTTGTGGAACAACTTAACCTGCGGGGTGTGTACACTGACTTGAGTTGTAATCTGTTACCGGAAAGATTCTAATTTTGTACAGCTAACTCGTTCCCATGCTCTTCCCTCCTGTCAAGTTGGTCACGTGCCTCCCAGATTTTGGAAAGTAAAAGTTAGTAGTGTGCTAGAATTGCAACTTTATATGTTACCGTTCAACCAACGGTTTGATGAAAAATTTGTTTTCGCCACAGGAAAAACAGCTACAATTATCGTTGTGTATCGAATTATATTTCAAGCGAGGAGTTTGATCTGAAACTTGCTGCGAAACCATTGAAGCGAAACCATTGAAGCGAAACCATTGAAGCGAAACATTGAAGCGAAACCATTGAAGCGAAACCATTGAAGCGAAACCATTGAAGCGAAACCATTGAAGCGAAACCATTGAAGCGAAACCATTGAAGCGAAACCATTGAAGCGAAACCATTGAAGCGAAACCATTGAAACGAAACCATTGAAGCGAAACCATTGAAACGAAACCATTGAAGCGAAACCATTGAAGCGAAACCATTGAAGCGAAACCATTGAAGCGAAACCATTGAAGCGAAACCATTGAAGCGAAACCATTGAAACGAAACCATTGGAGCGAAACCATTGAAACGAAACCATTGAAACGAAACCATTGAAACGAAACCATTGAAGGGAAACCATTGAAGCGAAACCATTGAAGCGAAACCATTGAAGCGAAACCATTGAAGCGAAACCATTGAAGCGAAACCATTGAAGCGAAACCATTGAAGCGAAACCATTGAAGCGAAACCATTGAAGCGAAACCATTGAAGCGAAACCATTGAAGCGAAACCATTGAAGCGAAACCATTGAAGCGAAACCATTGAAGCGAAACCATTGAAGCGAAACCATTGAAGCGAAACCATTGAAGCGAAACCATTGAAGCGAAACCATTGAAGCGAAACCATTGAAGCGAAACCATTGAAGCGAAACATTGAAGCGAAACCATTGAAGCGAAACCATTGAAACGAAACCATTGAAACGAAACCATTGAAACGAAACCATTGAAACGAAACCATTGAAGCGAAACCATTGAAGCGAAACCATTGAAGGGAAACCATTGAAGCGAAACCATTGAAGGGAAACCATTGAAGCGAAACCATTGAAGCGAAACCATTGAAGCGAAACCATTGAAGCGAAACCATTGAAGCGAAACCATTGAAGCGAAACCATTGAAGCGAAACCATTGAAACGAAACCATTGAAACGAAACCATTGAAACGAAACCATTGAAACGAAACCATTGAAACGAAACCATTGAAGGGAAACCATTGAAGCGACACCATTGAAGCAAACCATTGAAGCGAAACCATTGAAACGAAACAATTGAAGCGAAACCATTGAAGCGAAACCATTGAAGCGAAACCAATGAAGCGAAACATTGAAGCGAAACATTGAAGCGAAACCATTGAAGCGAAACCATCGGAGCGAAACCATTGAAGCGAAACCATTGAAGCGAAACCATTGAAACGAAACATTGAAGCGAAACCATTGAAACGAAACATTGAAACGAAACATTGAAGCGAAACATTGAAGCGAAACCATTGAAGCGAAACCATCGGAGCGAAACCATTGAAGCGAAACCATTGAAGCGAAACCATTGAAGCGAAACCATTGAAGCGAAACATTGAAGCGAAACATTCAAGCGAAACCATTGAAGCGAAACCATTGAAACGAAACCATTGAAACGAAACCATTGAAACGAAACCATTGAAGCGAAACCATTGAAGCGAAACCATTGAAGCGAAACCATTGAAGCGAAACCATTGAAGCGAAACCATTGAAGCGAAACCATTGAAGCGAAACCATTGAAGCGAAACCATTGAAGCGAAACCATTGAAGCGAAACCATTGAAGCGAAACCATTGAAACGAAACCATTGAAACGAAACCATTGAAACGAAACCATTGAAACGAAACCATTGAAACGAAACCATTGAAGGGAAACCATTGAAGGGAAACCATTGAAGCGAAACAATTGAAGCGAAACCATTGAAGCGAAACCATTGAAGCGAAACCATTGAAGCGAAACCATTGAAGCGAAACCATTGAAGCGAAACCATTGAAGCGAAACCATTGAAGCGAAACCATTGAAGCGAAACCATTGAAGCGAAACCATTGAAGCGAAACCATTGAAGCGAAACCATTGAAGCGAAACCATTGAAGCGAAACCATTGAAGCGAAACCATTGAAGCGAAACCATTGAAGCGAAACCATTGGAGCGAAACCATTGAAGCGAAACCATCGAAGCGAAACCATCGGATCGAAACCATCGGAACGAAACCATCGAAACGAAACCATCGAAACGAAACCATCGCAACGAAACCATCGAAACGAAACCATCGCAACGAAACCATCGCAACGAAACCATCGCAACGAAACCATCGCAACGAAACCATCGCAACGAAACCATCGCAACGAAACCATCGCAACGAAACCATCGCAACGAAACCATCGAAACGAAACCATCGCAACGAAACCATCGTAGCGAAACCATCGCAACGAAACCATCGCAACGAAACCATCGAAACGAAACCATCGCAACGAAACCATCGCAACGAAACCATCGAAACGAAACCATCGAAACGAAACCATCGAAACGAACCATCGAAACGAAACCATCGAAGACGAACATTGAAGCTAAACCATTGAAACGAAACCATTGAAACGAAACCATTGAAGCGAAACCATTGAAGCGAAACCATTGAAGCGAAACCATTGAAGCGAAACCATTGAAGCGAAACCATTGAAGCGAAACCATTGAAGAGCCATTGAAGCGAAACCATTGAAGCGAAACCATTGAAACGAAACCATTGAAACGAAACCATTGAAACGAAACCATTGAAACGAAACCATTGAGCAGAAACCATTGAAGGAAACCATTGAAGGGAAACCATTGAAGCGAAACCATTGAAGCGAAACCATTGAAGCAGAAACCATTGAAGCGAAACATTGAAGCAGAACCATTGAAGGGAAACCATTGAAGCGAAACCATTGAAGCGAAACCATTGAAGCGAAACCATTGAAGCGAAACCATTGAAGCGAAACCATTGAAGCGAAACCATTGAAGCGAAACCATTGAAGCGAAACCATTGGAGCGAAACCATTGAAGCGAAACCATCGAAGCGAAACCATCGGATCGAAACCATCGGAACGAAACCATCGAAACGAAACCATCGAAACGAAACCATCGCAACGAAACCATCGCAACGAAACCATCGCAACGAAACCATCGTAACGAAACCATCGCAACGAAACCATCGCAACGAAACCATCGCAACGAAACCATCGCAACGAAACCATCGTAACGAAACCATCGCAACGAAACCATCGAAACGAAACCATCGCAACGAAACCATCGAAACGAAACCATCGCAACGAAACCATCGCAACGAAACCATCGAAACGAAACCATCGCAACGAAACCATCGCAACGAAACCATCGAAACGAAACCATCGAAACGAAACCATCGAAACGAAACCATCGAAACGAAACCATCGCAACGAAACCATCGAAACGAAACCATCGCAACGAAACCATCGCAACGAAACCATCGCAACGAAACCATCGCAACGAAACCATCGCAACGAAACCAACGAGACGAAACCATCGAAACGAAACCATCGAAACGAAACCATCGAAACCAAACCATCGAAACCAAACCATCGAAACCATCGAAACCATCGAAACCATTGAAACCATTGAAACCATCGAAACCATCGAAACCATCGAAACCATTGAAACCATTGAAACCATCGAAACCATCGAAACCATCGAAACCATCGAAACCATCGAAACCATCGAAACCATCGAAACCATCGAAACCATCGAAACCATCGAAACCATCGAAACCATCGAAACCATTGAAACCATTGAAACCATCGAAACCATCGAAACCATTGAAACCATTGAAACCATCGAAACCATTGAAACCATCGAAACCATCGAAACCATTGAAACCATCGAAACCATTGAAACCATCGAAACCATTGAAACCATCGAAACCATCGAAACCATTGAAACCATTGAAACCATTGAAACCATTGAAACCATTGAAACCATTGAAACCATTGAAACCATTGAAACCATTGAAACCAAAAACTATAAACTATAAACTAAAAACTATAAACTATAAGAGAACATACGGTTTGACTAAAAACTAAAAACTATAAGAGAACATACGGTTCGCAAGAGAAAAAACGGTTTGACAGTAAAACCTGAAGCATGATAGTTGATGAGATCGCAATCAGCTTATCAACTTTGAGAGAACTCTCATGCAAACTCTCGCTTTCTTACTCTCGTCAATTATCATCCTCATTTGACCTGGGCTTACGAAACAAAGAATAGTGATAATAAGAACTCTAATCAGTCAGACAATCTCACTCTGTCACGCGAGTGAATTGGCACATCCAGGTAAACTCATTACCAGGAGATCAAGATTTTGAAAATTTACCGTTGATCGGTATAACCCAGATTAACGTTTAGTAATTATACATTAAAGTTATTGTGCTGTCCATACCCGCAGTTTCACAGCAATTTTAATTAATATCAAAACATAGTAAGCTTATATATAATCTTATTAAAAACAAGTAAAACAACAAATTAAAGTAATATGAAGGATTTTTCGTTTGACAAACGTTTGCTGTGTCTCCGCTGGCACAAATGCCGTGGACACACAGCGCAAGCAAAGCCTGCAAATTCATTGTTCAGCGGATTAATACATAAATATTAATTCAGGAAATAGTTTTAATTCTTTTAAAAAACTATATTTTCTAGGAATGGAATACATTTTTAGGATTTTATAAATGCTATATACACATGCGAAGCAATATCACGATAGTCATCGAGCATGACGATAATTTCGCTCAAGTTTCTACCTTCGATACGATAATCGCGATTGAAAATATCTAAATATCGCCCAACCCTACATACAGTATGTTAGCTAACAGATGAACTAAATTGTGGCTTCCTAAATTGATACTGTCCAGTAAGGCGAGTGGTTTTAAATACCAGGTTTGAACGTGTACACTACACACGTAAAAATCTCACATCTTGTCAACAAGATATCTTCGCAACAGACCCGAAGCAAGCTGGTGAACAAGTTGTAACAATGTTGTCATTTTATCAAGTTGCTACAAGGTTGTCACTCACAAGTCGTTGAATTGCAGGACGATAACAAGTTCTTGGAACAACTTGTATAAGAAGTCTGTTGATCCTGATAACAAGTTGTAGACTACTTAGTAAATAATTATTCTAGTTGGCAGTGCAATCGAAATATTTTATATTTATGGTTTCATTCTAGTATTGCATCTTACCTCAATAATCGCTACAGGTGCATCACGTGTTTCTGTCGGAAGAGTTAAGAGCACAATTCTTCTATGAGCATTCGTCTGGAAATAGAAAAGTAAAAGTCATGCTGGGATTCGTACCTCAATGTAATGCTAAACCATTTCCCATGGGTGCAAAAATAGCGGACCATGGGACCATTGGTCCCAGAAATGTTTTAGGTCAGCAGAAATTTTGTTCGCTTTTAATTATTCCCAGCTTTCGTCTATTAGTAATAACGTTTATTTTGGTCTATTTATTTCTAAGTACTAAGTAAGTTGGGGTGTGCTAATCACCCTTACTTGCAGCTGAGAACTGGGCTGAATTACGAATAATTACTTGATCGAGTCGAAGGCTTATTAAAGGCGCCTCTGGCTGCCACCGTATATATGACTCATATACCTGATCTGGGAGCACAGCTACGATGGGAGGGTTAGTTTGGGGCTTATCCCAACCCATCCTGTCAACACTCCCTGTGGGAGGAAACCGGAGTACCTGGATAAAACCCGCGACTTTCGGTAGAGCGTTGACGGACTCTTTTCACGAAGTGTCATGAGTTCCCAGCGAGAATCGAACCTACGATCTCAGAGGTGAAAGGCGCTTGCTCTGACGACTGCGCCAACTAAGCCCCATGATATAACACACTTCAATAGGCTATTATTAAAACTACAATCTTACCAAATCTCCCATTTCCAAAACCCAGTACAATGCAGAAGTGACACTCTCTTGTAATGTCCAATTTCCAGATATCTGACCCGCCGTACTGAAATAAGAAAAAGTTAATAATCAACATATAGCGAAATTCAAAAGGTAAATGGCAGGACACTGGAATGAAGGGCAAAAGAGTGTTAGTTAAAAACTAATCTTTTTCGAGGGAGTTCTACTCAAAATTACACCCAAAAATCGACGAAAACTTTTTTGCGCAAAGTTTTTTCGAAGAAAATCATATAAAAATTCACTGTCATTGAAAGCCACTAGTTATTCCTATGAGCGATAACCGTTTGATCACCGAACGCAATACCGTAGGGCTACTTGTGAATTCACACGGCAACTCTCACCCCTAAGCGAGTGTTAAAAAGTAATAAAATTAAGAAATGAACCCAATCACTAGAAAGTGCATGTACAAATCGGTTCCTATGCAAAGTTTGACAACATTTGGACACAAATAGTAAGCTTTCATTGCGAGGATTTCTATAAAATATATTGTATCGCTGGTCTCACAAACCCTCCAAACTCTATACATTTCATAATTTTCGCAATTTGTAAAAGCTCACTATATATACCCTATTCATTTGTATATTCATATAAACTTACGCTACTGGGGAGTTGACAGTATCACACTGATTCGTTTGGCCTGAACACCAACACTCAAGAAATATCGCCACTCAGATAGAAATATCCAATTTTACATAAGTCGCACCTTGTACCAGCCACGTATTCCTAAAACAACATATACTGTATGATTAATTACTTTCAAATATAGGACAGTTTAGGAGCCTGTTCATACGAGCACAGCTAACCACGAAACACGCCTGTGTATGTAAACGCGCAAAAAAATTATTGTCTGTTCATATGAGAGACGAGCCATCCCGGGTAGTTGGGATATCAGTCAAGTGGGATACAATTATCCATATGAACACTTATTAGGGATCGAAAACTTTGCAAACAATTATATAGGTGCTTATTAGCATGTTATATGCTATAAAAGGGCAGGACAAACCGATTCATATCGGCCAAACCTCTGCAACAGGTTTTCAATAGGATTGTGCCCCTATGGAACAGCCTGTCAGGTGAAATCCTCTTTTTCTATTCAATTACTGAAATCTAAACTTAACAAACACTATACTGAGAAACTAAATTCATGTTTTGATGCTGATAGGCGAAGGACATGGAAAACGTTTTGTTCTAAGTGTCGTTCTTGTCTTTTGACTTGTTGTTGAAAATATTTTGTTGTGTTACAATATGTATATTGTATTTATTTTAGTGGTAGCTACCTACTACAAGAAGTTTCACTTTGCAGACTTTTAATATAAACACAGTCAACGAATACTTACCGCAGACATTCTCCTGTGCGACGATCACAATTTCCTGTAGCAGTCAAGTCAATATTTTCATTACACTCACAAGGTTTACAGCCAACGGTCAGTGGATCACCAACATAACCATCTGCACACTCATCACATTTCCTGGAAACATGACGTGGCATAATTCTTAGACTATCTGGACATGGACATCGTTGGCATGCATTTGCTTCGCCACTTGTTGGATTACCATAGAAACCTGGTACACATTCATCGCATTTCAAGCCTGAGAACAGTGAAACATAAATTATAGAAGTTTAATATTGAGCCTCTGTAAACCCCTCCACCGCTCAACCCCTCATATTTTAACGTGAAACTTTTCAAATGTTTGTAATGGGGGAACTGTGGTGGTTTACTATTGAGGTCTCATTCGCTCAAATTATACATATACTGAGAATTGACTTAAAGTAATTTCGCAGAAATTCCACATCATTACATTCAATAAGTCGAATTTCGTAATTGATTTCTGCATAACCACGGGCAATAACGGCTGCTCTGGATATTCTCTGCTAGCTTCGAAGACAGACAGACGGATGGGAAGACTTAAACAGTCTGCTTAAATCAGATCAAACTCCTCGCTTGAAATATAATTCGATACACAACGATAATTGTAGCTGTTTTTCCTGTGGCGAAAACAAATTTTTCATCAAACCGTTGGTTGAACGGTAACATATAAAGTTGCAATTCTAGCACACTACTAACTTTTACTTTCCAAAATCTGGGAGGCACGTGACCAACTTGACAGGAGGGAAGAGCATGGGAACGAGTTAGCTGTACAAAATTAGAATCTTTCCGGTAACAGATTACAACTCAAGTCAGTGTACACACCCCGCAGGTTAAGTTGTTCCACAAATCTGGTAAAGGCTCCGCGCTCTTTTACGTTTCCGATTATACCCTTGGGCGCGAGGCCAATTGTTTTCTCACGTCATTAGTTGCATGAAAAGCTAGTTTAAACGCGCGAGAAGCCTCTACGTAGGAGAGTGTCGCAGATATCAAGTGCCTCGATGTTACAGTTTACAATTTTAAAGCCGTAAATCTTCTGCTTTAAATTCAAATTACAACGTATAAACTAAATTGTCAGCAAAAAACTGACAGCAACTTCCAGGACAATTAAAAAATCTAATCAGTGCGCATGTGTTGTTTTTGTTATGAGGAGGGCGGATGCTTAAAAGAGGGGACTCAAGAATTGTTTCTTTTGTTAGCAGGTAGTTATTTGTTATTATAGGTGGGGTCTATAAGTCTTTGTGTGTGGGCGCCTTAATATTGGATTGTCGGTAGTTTGTTGGTGAGGGATGGGGGCTTAAAAGAGAGTGTAGGAGGTTAATTTTTTTGAGGGGGTGGGGACTATAATAAGGCATATGAGGGGGGGGGACTTATACTACTTATAACTATATATATTGTATTGTTCTTGTTATGTATTTGGTTGGTAAATACTTGAAGTGTTATGTTGGCAGTCCAACAATGATGGGAACACAATACATGGCATGCTCTGAAGACTGACCATGACCATGACATGGTATACATGAAGTAACAATTAACAAAGACACTAATGATTTTTAAATAAAAAAAATTTTTATTTTTAAAAATTTTTTTAAATTTTTAACAACAAAAAATTAAGCATACATAACATACAGTATGAAACAAATACATATAAATAAACTTATGCTTGCGTAGCTTGCGCGAAATTTTATGACATAGATTGATGTAGATGTAACAGTTTGGTTATGGTTTTCCATTCCGAACTTATTTTTGAACTTATTTTATGTAAGTAAATGCCACAACTTACTTGGCAAGATAGTTCTTTTTTCCATCCAGTTGTATTGTCAGGACAGTTACATTGTTCTACTTGTGAGGCAGATAATGGTAACATAACAGGTAATTGATACATTAACTCAACATCTTCATCTGCCAACACATGCAGTAGATCAACCTGAATCAACATTCTCATGAATTCATCACAAGATAAAGAGGAACCATCGCTCTTCTTCCACTCAATCTAAAAATAATACGATACACAATAAGAAACAGTGAAGTCCATTCTGAAATGCGTTATCCATTGTATAGTGCTATTCGGGCTTCGAACAAATGCTTCTCAATAAGAGAAGCACGTGTGGCAGATCCGGTTAGCGCGTTGCCCCTCAACGTCTGAGTTAAGCTGGCTATACAGCAGGTCAGGGAATTTAGTCAGGTTGGGTAATTTCCGTATGCTTGCATGATCAACTCATGTAAGTTGACATTGGTTGGTTCTCTCCTGTGCTTCGAGGGTTTTTCTCCGGGTATTTCCCGGTTTTCCTCTCTGACTAAAAACTAACCCTACGGCATTAATCATAACTAACACTCGTCGACCTTTGTCAAGTGGGTTGCAAAGACCTGTTCACCTCAGAGTGGTAAACACAATAAACTAAACTAAACTAAACTGAACTAAACTAACGACTTAAAGCACTCTCGTGAACTCTCATCAACTTTGGGCTTGTTAAAGCCTGGTTCACACTAGCGATTTTTCTCTTCCTGATCGATGTGACTGAGCGAATGACATATCAACGTATGCCTTTGTAAAACCGATCCCATAATGGTCACATACTTTTGTTCGTGAGTCCACTCATTCGCATGAACTATCATGCAACTCTTGTTCTCATTTGAGCGTGGCACGACAGTTGTTCTCTGCAAACTCTCGCTTGCCAGCTCTCATCAACTCTCATCCTCGTTTGACCAATGCTACAGTCAAACCGGATGTTCTCGTGCGAGGAACATTGCAATATTGTCACGCAATGTTGCAATTTTGATTTTGCCAAAGTAGGTAAATATTTTGCATTTTGTCTGTTAGCTGTATCTTGCAATTTACACAAAGTCAATACATTATCCTGTAAAAGCTATTTTTAGAGTATAGGGTAAATGTCCATGAACAAGGCTTAATAATACATCTCAAACAGACGAATTCCCGCTGATTCCCAGCCCATAATCCCTGGCCATCATGACACATATCTAAGGTACGCTGTCTAATGCCCTGGGTACCCAGGCATAACAGATAGGCTAATCTGCAAATAAATCCCCGCTATTTCCCCGCATGTCCCGGATAGAGGGGTGCGAGGCTTTCCATGACTGGTGCATAAGTTACATACTATCAAGCTTATAGGTATATAATATGACATAGGAACCCTTATATTCAAACAGAAAAAAGTCAGGATGGCAAGAATCAGTCTGTTTTCAACATTTTATCTATTTCGATATTAAGTATAATTAATATGCCAATATTGTGATATGAACTTCCAGAACAATTCATAAATTGTTTCGTTTTCCTTTATTGAAAATAGTGCGGGGCCTATAAATTACAGGGTAGAGGGCTTATCAACTTTCGACGGTAAACTGATACTTTTAATAATTCCGACGGCCTTATACACGCGTAAAAATTGATCAGGTTGATGCAATATTGTTCGCTGAACAACGCTTGAACAATACTGTTATCAAGGTTGAACAACGTTGTTGAAGTGACAATGTTGTTCAATATTGTTTCATCAACATTGTTCGTTGTTGCTGAATGAACAATAGTTGAACAATGTTGTTGGAACAAGGGTTCGACAATACTTGATGTAACAAGCTTGCTAAAGGTTGTCTGAACAATGTTGTTCAGCACTGTTGAAACATCATGCCAAAACAATATTGTTATGACAAGTGAGAACAATATTGATGGATAAACAACTTGTTTTTAGTTGTTCAAACAACTATCAACAATGCTGTTAATATTAGACAGTAATTTGAAATTTTGAAATGGACGAAACCTAATTTTATTGGTTGTTGCTAAGCGTACGAGTTGATGATTACAGCGAAAGTGCGAAACTGTGGCGAAAGCAAGAAAAACGGACTTTTATTAACAGCAAAATGTCGTTTACTTTGAAGTTTGGTTATTTTTGAAGATTGAAGAGGAAAATACTGAAGAAAATAGGTTGGTAAATGTCTTATTTTGAAGTAAAGTTAGTTAAAACAATACTGCTTTTTGTTTTATGTCTTATGACACGAAAACACATGTTCAGACCACTGGTTCGTTCAGACGTACTCACGTACAGTACAATTTACTTCAAGACATTGCATTTTAAAAAATTTCAGTATGAAACCATAAGCACTCTGAAATAGCTGTAACAATGCACTTTGCAAATTCTTGTTCAAACGTTTCTTCTGAGTGGCCTACTGAGAGTAATGTTTCTGTCAGAGATAACTCTGAACAGATATCTTTCATGCAGTTAACTGGGAATTATCCTACATATAAATTTAAATTATGGCCAAAATATCATGGGCAAACAAATTTCTTCTCAGTCGCTCTATTAAACATTCCCTGCCCTCCCTCCCTCCCAATTGTTGTCTGCTGTCTGTCACTTTGATCCCTGACTGGTGTCAGTACATTGTCTGCCAAGAAAACCCCACTTCATAGTACAGTATTAACAATTAACCAAGTACTCAATCTACACCAGGATGTATTGGGATTTTCCTTTTATGCGATAGGTGAACTATAGGCAGGTAAGATCATAGAGTGCATATATGTGTGCAGTTAGTTGTAGTTATAGTATAATATTCCCTGTGCTAAACAGGTTGACTTGTCATGGATGGCGATGGAGGAGGCTACTATGATTCCTCGCCTGCTTATGGGGGCTTAAATCATCTTTATGTCCAAATGTAATTAGTTATATTTTAATCTCTCTGTAGTGTTGAGTATGAAAACATGATCTATGAATATATCAGACAAATTGTTGTGGTGATCTTTCGGTAAGTAATTTTGGCTTTCCCCTCAGTGGAGAGGTAATATAGCACAGGCAACTAGTCATGCTATGGTAATTATAACCATGCACTTAGTCTGAAAACAATAGATCATAAAGGTTTGAGGAGTTTAAACAATTACATGTATAGCATGACCCGGCCATCACTATTGCTACATTTGCCACTGCTTAAAATGAATGAAAAACAAATTTGATCCTAGATGATGAGATGTCCCATATAGTCTATGAATTTCAGCATGTATTTCCCTTGTATGGCCTACAAACCACTGGTAAAGGCAATATGGCATGACCCATGTAGAATTTGGTGCAAAATTTCCTCAGGGGGCACCTGGAACATACAACATCTT
Organism: Trachythela sp. YZ-2020; assembly: GCA_016169945.1. Taxonomy (NCBI): domain Eukaryota; kingdom Metazoa; phylum Cnidaria; class Anthozoa; order Malacalcyonacea; family Clavulariidae; genus Trachythela; species Trachythela sp. YZ-2020. The sequence continues at coordinate 101,567 of JADLSH010000064.1, forward strand.
AAAAAACATCTCATTGGGGCTCAGGGGCCCACCATAAACATATTGCAAAAGACCATTTTGTGAATGAATGACTATTGTATATAATCCTAATTTATAGGAGTTGTGAGTTGCTAAACATCCTATCTGGAGTGAAACATTGGCAGATTTACAAGATTGAAATATCATGAATCATTATCAAACAAAGAAACTTAGTGATTTGTTCTTCAGGTGCAGGATTGAAACTGGATGTTCTCAAAATGGGAAAGAAAATGTTAACTTTAATTAAATGTGAGGTTAAAATATTGAACTTTCAAGGGATGCAGACAGAAGATTGATACTCAAGTGATTGAAATACAGGGCTGACCAGTTAATTTTAATTTATTCTTCTTCAGCCAATAAACACTATTTAGTGAGATATTTGCTACTGATGTTGTTTACTGTGTATATAGTTTCACCCCTTCATTTCAGGTTGAATAATCATTTGAATTGACTGGAATTCCAAGGGTCTGGTTAGGTCATGCAGTATTTCAATTCAAATAATTATTTAACCTGAAAAATAAGCTTGAATTTGACATAGAATAGACTACAGTAACTATTATTATTAAAAATAGTTTTAAAATGCTGGATAGATAAACGTTGTGTTATAATCATGAAACAAGCTGATTTCAGGTTGTAGTTGCATGATTATCTCATTGAACTATTGAAGTAATAGCAGGGCTTTCTTTAACTACTGTACTGGAGGGGCCAAAGCCCCCCCAGCCCCCATGTTGTCCCCCCCCAGCTCCCATGTTGCCCCCCCCCCAGCCCCCATGTTGCCCCCCCAGCCCTCATGTTGCCCCCCAGCCCCCATGTTGCCCCCTCCCAGTAAGCTATTCTGCCCCCCCCCCCCAGTGAAGGTCCCTTTTGTCCAGAATATAAGCAAAAAAGGGGGGGGGAGAGGAAAGTTATGGTATTCTGACAACAAAACCTATCTCCATTTAGATGGATATATAAAACCAAACCACTCGCAGACAAATTTTGGGCTGTTACGCTGTACTTTTACCGAAAATGACGTCACGTTCGGTAAGTTTAACCCTCCAAATGGCCATGAAGACGACGTTTTTCTCTGAGAATATGTGTTGCATTTTCTCTTAGAATGTTCTGAATTTCACAAATATGTAAAAAGTTGTTCTTCCAGAACCTTAAGGCCCTGTTTATATGAGAGGCGAGACGGGACGTTTGCCGGGACGGGACGTTTTTTCATCCCACGTTTACATGATTGTTTTACACGGGATGTTTTCTCGCGGGAATACCCGGGACATTTATGGAAACTATTGAAAGTGGCCATATTGGAAATTTGACTGTTCAGATGACACGTGACAATGATAAAAAAATGCAAAGTCAGCGTAATATTAAAACGTCCCGCTTTCATAGTAAAAACGTCCCGCTAGTTCATATAAAAATATACAAACATATACATGGCGAGATCCCGGTCACTTGGCTGGCTTGCCTCTCACATAAACAAGGCCTAAATCTTAAACTCTGAGCGCGCAAAGGATGGTGGATTAGCGCTTGTTAGGCCATTAAACTAAGGAAATTGCCTTTGCAGGAAGTGTTTTTGTTGTAAGTCTTCTATATGCCATAGGCATAGGTATTCCTAGCCTGTGTACAGACTGTACACAGGCTAAGGTATTCCTGGAATGCTAAGTTTCCAAGTTTGTGAGTCTAAGTAAGCAACAACACGTAATCCCTTGCGCGCTAAGAATTTTAAGTTTGGCAAGGGCAACCTTTAATGGTTAGCTGTACACAGTACTGTACATGAATAATTTACCTTAGCAAAGAATTTGGTTAGTTTTCCTGTATAATACGGACACTTCTCTAAAACGAACACCTCTCTAATACGGAAACTTCTCTCTAATACGGACACCTCTCTAATTTGAACACTTCTCTAGTATTAACACCTGTCCTAATACGGACACCTCCCTAATACAGACATCTCTTTTACACGGACATCTCTCGAATACGTACACCTCTCTAATACGGGTACCTCTCTCAAACGAAAACCTCTCTAATACGGACACATATCTAATTCGGAAACCTCTCTAATACGGACATCTCTCTAATACGGACACCCATTGAACTAAATAGAACTGGAACGCTAACTCCGACCGGAAATGTGAAGCGAGACTTGAAGAACGCCGTCAATCGGTCATGCATTCTTGAAAACCGGCTTCAAATTTGCAAAAAAAATTACAAGGATCAAAGCTTTTTATTATTATTTTCATTCAGGTAAAAATTCCTAGTAGAGTTTACTTGTATGTTTTTCCACTTTTTGTAATGACTGAATCACCTGAATGATCTTTTTCGATAAAAGTGTACCAAGGAGTGAGAGTTCTTTTGTTGACTTTCGGCTTGCATGTTTTGCGAATATTTTTACGTTTTCCACACTGATTCTATACTCTGTTGATAAAGCCAATTTCACAGAAATAAACGCTGCATACCAGTGCTAAAACATACAGTTTCGAAATCACTGATCTAATAAACTTTTTTAAGTTTTAAGGGCCTTTTTTAACTATTGTACTGGAGGGGCAAAAGCCCCCCCAGCCCCCATGTTCGCCGCCCCCACTAAGCTATTTTTGCCCCCCCCCCAGTGAAGGTCCCTTTTGTCCAAAGTATAAGCCAAAAGGGAAAAGTTATTAAAGTGAGTTTAGAGGAAAGTTATTGTATTCTCACAACAAAACCTGGCTCCGTTTAGATGGGATATATCAAAAATTGTCTCTGAAAATGCAGGAAATCAAGCCACAGAGACTCAAGAATACGCCTTCCTACACCTGTAATATACCACCTACTTGTTACGTCCCCTTTCGATGATGCCCCCCCACTGACGATTTCTTAAAAAAGGCCCTGGCACTGCATGAGCCCCATATAAGGTTAGGTGGTTGTTGATCAACGGGAACGGCTTCGTTATGTTGACAGTTGGATCTCTAACGTCGTCGAAATTCTGGGAAGAAATATTATCTTCGGATGTTGTCTCAATTCCGGGGGAGGTTGTGGTTTCATGGATGATATTTGTTTTCTGAGTGCTTATTGTTGTGGAGATGGAATTATCAGGCTCAGATGACACATGCTGTGGTGGATGTATCATATTATTACAGTGACCAAATTGTTGAGGGGCACAGGTCTGACGGTCGTACAATTTTTAACGCAGGAACAGTTTCTACAACGGCCTGACCGTTTACATTTACAGCAGGACATATCCGAAGTGGTCTGTGTCTTGACTTGTGAGGTACAAATTTCTTTGTCAGTTCTGATGATCAAGGATTTATTTCGCAATTTATTTCCAAGAAAAAAATCATTGCAATAGTCGAAGACAAGGCCAATACACTGCAGTGCAACTCGTAATAATACCAGTTTGAAACTTGTAGTTTTTCACAAGCTACATTGTGATCACGAGGTACACGGGCATGACTGTGTAGCAATGAAAATTGATTTGCTTTTGACAAAACTGGCACTGACAAACCGCTCAATAAAAAGGTTAACAGTTTACTGGAACAGTACGACTTACGCATTACCTGAGTTTCTTCTGTCTTTCCACGTCATTAGCATTTGCCGAGTGCTTCGGCAACTATTCACTACATACGCACGCCACATATGAGTGATATGACATTCTAAAAAAACGCTTAATTGTATTATAATAGTAAGCGCCCTGGTATTAGGTGCGACGCTGGAGCGACACAAGAGCGGCACTGTTTCAAACGGCGTACACTGATATAATGTTGTTGACGAGAGAGGAGCGTATTCGCGCGGGAATTCCAAATGCAATTCAAAAAATAAGTAAACATTATAAAGTAGCTAATCTAATCCTAGCCTAATAAATTACAGTAAATTTTGATTTAAGTTCGGCACATCAATGGAGCGGCGTATGAATCAATGTCGCTCTAACGTCGCATAATGCGACAGGCTCTGTCGAACTTCTGCCGAACTTATGTCGCTCCAAATTCTGCCGTACCTAATTGATTCAAACGTCGCTCTTCTGTCGCACCTAAATCGTCATTTAAGTTCGGCGCATGAATTGAGTGGAGCCACAGAGCGGCGTCTGAAACGGGCCGTCGTATCACGTTCACAATCTTAGGCGGTGATTTTAACCTTGGAGATATAAACTGGAAATCTGAAACACCACAAATCGTAAGTCAAAACAACTCATATCAACATCAAAAACTTCTCCAGACACTACTCCTTAAACCAACAAGTTACGTCACCTACTCGTCCAGCTTCTAACAAAACCTTGGATCTATTATTATCATCCTTCCCTAATAATATCTCCAACGTTTCCACTACATCAGGCATGAGTGATCATCTTGCAGTCCTTTTCAACATTGACGTTGCAGCAACTAGATCATTCAAACCTCCTCACAAAGTTTACATCTATAAGAAAGCAGATTTTACTGGCTTCAATCAATTTATGCTACATGCATCCGAAAACTTTTTCCTCTCTAATCCTCATCATAACTCAGTATCAGAAAACTGGTTAAAATTGAAGTCAACTCTCTCAGAAGGCATTCAGAATTACATCCCCCATAAGAAATCTACGCCTAAGTATAAACTTCCATGGATTACATCTTCTATCAAACGCCATATGCGACTAAAAGATCGCCTACATAAAAAAGCAATCAAATCACATAAACCAAAACACTGGGATGAATTCACAAAAGAACGCAATTTAGTCTCTCGCCTTGTCAAACAATCACATAGCAGTTATCTGAATGATGTTATTGGTACAAGTTTAGACTCTAATCCCAAAAAATTCTGGTCATATGTCCGCACAAGTAGATCTGAAAGCTCCGGCATACCTCTGTTTCTGATAAATCGAAAGCTGACGCCCTGAACTCTCAATTTTGTTCAGTATTTACCCAAGAGAACGCTCCAATTCCAACTAAATATCAATCTCCATATACTTCCATTTCAGACCTAATTATCAACTCTCAAGGTGTAGCCAAGCAACCCTCTGAACTTAACCCTAGTAAGGCTTGTGGTCCCGACGAAATCCCAGCCAGATCTGAGTCCTCAAAGAACTGGCACTATCCATCTCACACTGGCTTTGTTTCATATTTCAGCAGTCGTATGACACTGGTACACCTCCATCTGACTGGTCTAAGGCCCTTGTCTCCGCTGTATTTAAAAAAGATATAAAATCCAGCCCAGCCAACTATCGTCCTATCTCTCTAACATGCCTGTGTTGCAAGGTCATGGAACATATCATTCTTAGTCATACTGCTAAGCATTTGGCATATCATGATATTTTAATTGATAAACAGCATGGCTTCCGAAAATTGTTTTCCTGTGAGACTCAACTAATTACCGCAATCAACGATTGGGCAAAAAGTATAACCAAAAGAAACAAACCGATGCTATTTTACTAGACTTCAGTAAAGCCTTTCACTCCGTCCCACATCTTCGCCTAATGTCCAAAATTGATTATTACGGTATTAGAGGACGTACTGCTAATTGGATCAAGGCTTCTCTCTCTAACCGTTCTCAAGTTGTTTCTGTTAATGGCTCCCACTCTGAACCAAAACCTGTCATATCTGGAGTGCCTCAAGGAACAATTCTCGCACCCGTTCTTTTTCTTCTTTATATAAATGACATTTCTGAGAACATCAAATCTGAAATCTGAATTCGTTTATTCGTGGACGACGCCATCGTTTATAGGGAAAGTAACGACTACCAGGATCAAGTCACCCTACAAGAGGATCTCAATAAACTAAATAGTTGGGCTAACAAATGGAAACTAAATTTTAATTCCTCTAAATTCTACCACTTGGGAGTTACAAATAAAGGTGCCCCTCTAAACTTTAATTATAATCTCAATAATCAAATTATTACCAAAATATTTGGGCATTACCATAAACCATAACTTAAACTGGAATAAACATTGCGATAACATTTGCAATAAGGCAAATAGTACTCTTGGCCTAC
>JADLSH010000064.1:110000-302111 GCA_016169945.1 Trachythela sp. YZ-2020
TTTGTTATTTGTTGTTGTTGTTGTTGTTGTTATTTGTTGTTGTTGTTGTTATTTGTTGTTGTTGTTGTTGTTGTTGTTGTTGTTGTTGTTGTTGTTGTTGTTGTTATTTGTTGTTGTTGTTGTTGTTATTTATTTATTTATTTGTTGTTGTTGTTTTTGTTGTTGTTGTTGTTGTTGTTGTTGTTGTTGTTATTTGTTGTTATTTGTTGTTGTTGTTGTTGTTGTTGTTGTTGTTGTTGTTGTTGTTGTTGTTGTTAGGGGGGGGAGGAGAAAAAGCGAAGGGAGAGGCGAAATGAACGCCTGCCCAAATCCTATTTTTGGTTATCCGGTTAAATTCCCATTGGCTAATATGCGCTGTCGCGTCAACACTCAGTGAGATCTGTCAACAAATCGGCAATACGCTTGAAAAGTGTTAGAAACAACTGCACCTTACCGCATGGTGGGATTGTATTTCGTCAGACAGTGGAGCATGTCTGATTTATCTGAGCGTTTAGGTTGAAATTATTCTTAAGCCGGAACAGCAAAAATCCGTTACCGAGCTGCTTTTTGGTCTAGACGTGCTTGCTGTTCAGCCTGTTCTGCCAACGGGCTTTGGGAAAAGCTTAACTTTCAAGTGTTTACAATAGCCAAATCCAAATCCCAAATCGAAACTAGAGATTGTAGATGCCGGTACTCAATCGTGTAGTATTGTGGTATGTCCTTTGGAGAGCATTATGAAAGACCAGATTGATGAAGCACAGTCTCTTGGAATTACTGCATGTTCACTTACTGATACGAAATTAGCCGAAGTATCTCAGAATCCACCACAACTTCTGTTTGCAAGCGAACACCTACAGCGATGTTCAGGCACATCAATTAACGTCAGTTTCCGGAGCGTTAGCGCTCAATCATCACTAATTTCCGCAGCGTTTTTTCATTGGTTATTTGAAGAGGTGTTACTATAATTTCCAGTCGTATTTGTTTTAGCCTTGTCTCGTTTATGAATAGGATTTGGGCAGGCGTTCATTTCGCCTCTCCCTTCGCTTTTTCTCCTCCCCCCCTAACTTCTCCCCTAGCGCGCGCTCTCAAAAAAAAAGCGCGCCCTCTAAACAAAACTCCCTCCCCCACAATAGAACGCCTGCCACGCAGGGTAACATAGGACCAAATTGCCGGTCGTAACTTCATACCTCTAGGAGATAAGTACCCGGGTATTTCTTCACGATACTCCATGATCCATCAAAAACACTAGCCTCCTCCGCAGGCAACTCTTGTGGCATCCCAAATGGCAAACGTTTGAAAAATCCCCATCAAAAAAGAGCAATACTGTCGCGAACGGCGAATTAATAATATAATGTTGTTTTGGCCGAGTAGTAATAAAATTAAGGGGATTGGGTCGGGGGGAAGGCGGAAGGGAAAGGCGGGAAGGGGGCGGGGCGGGAAAAGAAAGGAAGCGGGAGTTGCCTGCCAAAAATCGACATGGTCTATCAGTTCTGCGCATGTATCTCGCGCATACTAAAAACTAACTAAGTGGTGGTGTGTAAGGCGAAATTAAATACTTTCCCGGGTAGACAAAGGAAGCTTTTTCATTTAGTAAATATGGCGGCACTCGAAGAAAAACTCTTACTTGAAGCGCTTGAAAAACTTTCTGCTGTTCCTCCATTGTGGCCTAATATAGCATCGAATTTTACAGTGAAAGGATGCCAAATAGAGTCGGTGGTTAGAGCAATTTCAACTTTTGAGGCTGCCACAAAATTTGCTTTTTGTCTTCAAGAAATTCATGTTGCTGAATACGAACAGATTTCGAAGGCCATTGAAATATTGGACGAAGCAAATGATCGTTATGTGTATAACATTAGCATCGTAAACAACAAACCGCTTGTTGAACTGAATTATGTACTGAAGAGTCCACCTTTTATACCTTCGGAAGGAAGCACATATTTCAACGGCCAAAGCTCAGGAGATTTTGAAACTGAGGCATTATTAAACAAAGCCTACGATTTCGACAATCTTGAAAGAGGAGAGCTCATAGACAATACGCTGAGACAATATTTTGGCTTCACGTCGTTTCGGCCACTGCAGAGAGAGACCATAATGGCGACGATGAACGGAGAAGATGTTATGACAGTCGTGGGAACTGGTGGTGGTAAGACTTTGATGTATCTCTTACCTGCTGTAATTTCTTCCAATATCACTTTGGTAGTTTCTCCCACATTGTCACTAATTGATGACATGCTTGGTAGATGTCATAATCTTGGCATATCGGCATGTAAATTTACTGGAGAAGTTCCAAAGGAATTACAATACAGCCAGCAGTTGAATATAAAACAATTTAAGATTGTTCTTGGAACACCTGAAATGCTCAAGGAAGGAGAATTCAACAGCACTGTCATGTCCATGATTGAGAAAAAAGAAATAGAAAGGATCGTGTTTGATGAAGCACATACAATTGTTAGCTGGGGTAACACTTTTCGTCCAATATATAAAGAAGTATGCGAAGAGTTAGCCAAGACTACTTGCCCTAAACTTTTGTTGAGTGCAACAGTTCCTGCCAAAATTGAATCTGAACTTATGGATATTTTCATGGGTTTGGTGGTCTTCAGATCTTCAATCTTCCGAGAGAATCTGTTTTTGAAAGTTCAAGAGCGTACAAGCAAGTTCTATTATGAATTGAAAAGCTTTATTTTGGAGAGAAAGGATGATAGTGGTATTATCTACTGTGTTTTACCAAAAGATGTTTCAACCATGCATGCTGATCTTTTGAAGAATGGGATTGACTGTGTCAAGTATAATGGGAAATTGTCTGAAGAAGTGAAAACAGATAGTTACTCTAAATGGTTGAATGGAGAGTGCAGACTGATTGTTGCCAATTCTTCATTTGGGATGGGCATTGACAAAAAGGATGTGCGATATGTGATCCATGGCAGAATACCCACAAGTGTTGAAGAATACTATCAGCAGTGTGGCCGTGCAGGGCGTGATGGTTTGCCTGCGACATGTGTGCTATTTTATAAATATGGGGACAAGAACATGCTTTTGAAATTGTTTCAAATGCAAAGTGAACAAAGCCAACAAATTTCATCAGTTAACGAACTGATACATTTTCTCGAAGATCCTGTACAGTGTCGTCACAGAAGCCTTATGGTATTCTTTGGAGAGAAAACAACCAGTTTCACTTGTGGAACCAGTTGTGACAATTGTGGTAAACGAGGAGCTTCTATGCAACTGATGGCACGTCTGATGCACTGAAGGTGTTGCAAGCAGTGGTGGAATTGACTGGAAGGGTTTTACATGTAACACCTAAACTCTTTCTTGTAGGAAGTCGACAGAAATCAATTCTGGAACAAGAACTGGATACTCTAGTAAATTTTGGTAGCCTAGAGAAAAGGTTTGTGCCAGCTGTGCTACTTGACAAATTTTTACATTCACTGATTAACAGTGGCATTCTAGCAGAGGTTATTGAAAAAAGGGGAAACATTTATATTCTCAGCTTGTTCTTGGACCAAAAGCACATGATCTGATGGCTCTCAGGCTGAGTGTTTCTCGCTATGAGAAGTAATATAATGTACACCAGGCACGGATTGCGCACCCCCCCCCAACCCCCAGAAATGATTTGCACCCCCGCAAAGGCATTTGGCACCCCCGGAAATAACATATATTTTGATTTGATAGTTTCATATTTCATTAGTCTTACTACTAAATTTGTAAAATAATTACCAATATTTTGGTCTCAGATCTCACCATGCAGGCCTAGAAAACACATTTTGTTAAACTTTTCCTTGGCCTGCCCGGGTGTTGCCACCAGGCCCCAGCCAAAGCAAGCAGCAGCACCCCCCAGATATTTATCCACCCTCCGAACGAAAATATGAAATCCGTCTCTGATGTACACTGATAATAGTATTATCTAATTTTAATTGGTAATTGTAGTAATAATGTAAAACATGTGTGTTAGTCAAATTTGATAATTTTGCATGAAAATGGTCTAATACTTATGTGTTTGAATAAAGGTTCTTAGTGCAATTTTTGCATACAACTGTTTTCAATTGAAACTATTAATAATTAACCTTCCAAACCCTCCTTTAACCATCTTCATCCACCCCCTGCATAAGAAAAATCTGGTATTATAAACTGTAGATTTTATATTGTATGGCATTAATTTGTAAGCAAATAACTATGTACATTATGTAAATATATACAGATCCACAATCCCCCGACAGAAACATTTCTGCCATTCATAATTAAGCAAGGGACAAAGTGTTCTTTTGTGATTAACCCATTTACTTGCTGTTCTCCTAAGTGAAATTGCCTGGTGTTAAATACTCAGCCTAGGTACACTACAGTAGGGTGTATTGCCATTTAATGGATTAATAAACTTTAGTAGGGCACACATAGTTATTAACCCATTAGCGCCAGCGCTCTCCCTTTGATGAGTAAAATCGTCTGGCGTTAGACAGAGTAAAATACTAAAGTAGTGTGCATCAGGGTGCATCGCCACTCAATGGGTTAACCAATTAGCTTGCAATGTGTCCAACTTTAGTACTTACTCTATCTAACACCAGACAATTTTACTCATCATTGATCAAATGCTGTCATATATAGTATAAGATTTATATTATAAGGAATAAAACTTTCAACAATGTACTGAAAGTGAGAAGCAAATAACAGTATGCAATGTGACAGATGTGTGCAGAGCAAAGTGATACTAAAGTTATAGCATGTCATTAGGAAATTTCCTGTGAAGAAATGAATTAAATTCATTGCTTGCTTTGACTTCTCCTTGTTCTAGAACATTCTCATACTTGCTAGGAACTTTCTCTTCTCCTTTGAATTTCTTGTCAGCCCATGGGTATTTGAAAACGGCAGTTCTTTCATAAGATTCAAACCATTCTTGTTTGAGGACAAATTGGGCAACCTTCAGTTGATCATACAAGGATGGTGGCTTCTTGTGCTTCTTTGTCGTGTGGATGTTGAGCGACTCCCGGCATTTGTACATTTGTCGATTCATCTCTAGCAAGTGAACACTGCAGGACATCAGTTCTACCATGGAAAAGGAGCTCTGGGCAGATGCAAACTGCTTAACAGGGCGAACAAGGTAATCCTCAACCCACTCGTCTCCAGCCAATTGTTTTCCATCTTTACCATCCAAACTGACTGTCCTATTTCTCTGGTACATTAGGCGGTATGCAAGTGGCCATTTGGCTATTGCATTGACAGTATGTGTGAATGCTTCATCTCTGTAATTTGTCTTGTGCATTTGAGAAAAGAGCAGGGCAAATCATCCACACACCTTCTATGGCCTTGCCATTCCGTACCTGTAAAAAATATTGTACGAAATCAATTACACTATATTATTAAAATATCCTTTTCTACATTAAGGTGACTTACCAAAGTTTGAAAAGTTACTAGTCTAATCAGCTCAACTCTATTCTTAATTAACATATATTCTTGAAGTGCCACCTGTAATCTGTCTCAAATATAGGCACAGGGCTGATTACATGGAATTTTGTATTACATGCATGGCTGAAATTTCAACCCTGTAAACAGGGCTGATTTCAACTCCATGGTTGAAAATGCTCCATCTAATTGGACCCTTAGTAGGAGATAATAGATATATGCATATAATAAAATAGTATACCTGATTGATTCCTTGTACCACCTAGTTATGGGCATTAAATGGTTGATGCACTGGGAATGGTACCGAAACACTGCATCTTGCTCTTCCTGTTTCTTTATCCACTCCTTCAATTTGGAAAGCAATACATTATTATGACACTTGGTTTCTTCCAGGCATTTATCCAACTCTGGTGCAGTTGGAAAACTGGAGGAATTTTCAAATGCTTTTATCATGGCAATAGAAAGTCCATCGTCATAGTCAAGTAAGGCTTCCTCATTATTGTTGTAATTGTTATCCTTAAACTTGGACTTGAAGGAAGAGGGATTAACGGTTGGTCTTTTCAAAATATTCTCTACCACATGCCAAAACCCACCAGGACCTGCACTGCGAGCTATGCACTCGTTCAGATACCCACGGCAGTGAAAATCTCCACCGCCAGGCGAATGACAACCATAAACATCTGGGCAACGATTGGAGCACCCTTGAATGAGAACAGTGTTCTTCTGATCGCCGACATTGATGTTCAGACCACGTGCAAAATTAAATCCGGCATCAATGTCACGCATTTCAGAACCATTTGAAATGCTTTTGTAAAACGATTGAACATGGCGAATAACTTCTTCTTCTTCCTGTATTTTCTGTTCAATAATGCCAATCATAATGTTATCTCCCTTTACTTTAGCTATTTGTAACGGAGGCACAGTATCTGGGAATAGCTCATCTCTAACCGAAGCTCCGCATTCGATAATGACCTTTGCCGTAATTGTGTGCCCCATATGAAGAGCTAGAGTCAACGGTGTTTGTCCAATACCATCTCTAATGTTGATAGGACACCCAGAAAACAATAAGCATCGAACGAGCCTCGTATTGCCATTCAATGACGCCAAATGAATTACAGACCTTTCGTATTGGTCTCTAGCAGGGAACCACTCGTCTTTGAGCGCGGAAACTCGTTCAGTCAACGTACGATCGCTTGTAAAAACAGACGCGAGATCTCTCAATGTTGTAAAAATATATTCAAAACGCTTGTCTAATATTTCGTTAACCTCTTGTAAGCCTATTTTGCATATCAACTCAGACCACTTAAGATTATCAATATTCATGACCGCGGCCATTGCTCGAAAGTGAACAGGGGGGCTTTCTAATATTTCGGACGTGACACCGGGGGGGGGGCGGGTTGCTTTCCACTCCCCATATAGATGATAAACGATTTTAAACAGTAAGAGGAAAGCCCGATTACATTATGTTCGTGCTCCAGAAACAAAGAAATACGCTATGGCGCTATGTGATACAGACTATAGATATGTTTGAAAAATACAAATTTTATGGGCACAATATACAGCCTTAGAGGAATAGAGGTGTCCCCAAAACGAAAACTATTGAAATCACCGATAACAATTTAATTGTTAGAATTTGAATGCATTAGCACTCTGTTGGTCCACACGTGTGTATAAATGATTGAAGTATTAATATAGAAAATCGCGCACTTTACAAGGAGATTAAGATTTTCTTAACTGAATTTAATAAATGCACCATTGCGCATCTTCACGTTCAGCTGTTTGGCAGGGCATTCGTATTTTAACAAAAAGTGATTTCAATAGGTTCGGGGTTTTTTTTTGGGACACCCTGTAGTATAAATATTTACAAGTTACAAGTCCAATGCCAATATCGCAAGCCAGGCTATTTACATCCGCTTGGACTTGTGCGAAGACCCTGGTTGGGGCTGGTCACGTGAAGCCCTAGAAATTATGGGTAATTCTACTGTAATTGTCGTCCCCCCCCCAGTTTGTATTAAATTCGCATTATGGAGATATTACAATAGCCAGAAAGTGAAAATGAAGTATTTAATAAAACAAGGCTGTTTAAATACAAGCCTATAGCCTGTAAGTGTAACGGCTTCCTAATCTTCGTCATCACTCGACTCCTCATCATCCATAACTACCAACAAATTGTTGGCATTGCTTATAGACACAGTATCTTCGGAAATTTTTGCTGTTTCTCCTCGTAAAATCTTTTCGTATTCTGATTGGCGTTCTTTATGTCGTTCTAAACTTTTCACGAATGCAAAACGTTCATATGCCTTGTCAAGAGCGAAATCTACCCTGTGCTCCTCAGTGGCACAGTGGTTTTAGTTTCCTTCTTACTTTGAAAAGCAAATTCCTTGGTAAATAAATCCAAGTTACTTGCTAGTCCGACCGTCTTACACTGATTCTCATGGGAAATGGGTAGAGGAAAAATTTTCGTTGGCTTTCCAGCGAGATCAGGAAAATCTTTTTCCACGGGTGGTACTTTTATAACATACTTAGGTTCCCTCGCATTACTGTTGGAGATATCCTGCAATTCATCACTTGTGGACGATTTAATTTCCTCACTTGACAGTCCCACTGAATTGAGGGCCATATCCAATTTACGGAGCAAATTTCTGTCTTTATATCGGTCCCACTTTTTTCTTGGCTCATCGTGTGTTTCTAAGATATATTTACCAACAAAAATACCAAAGTTAGAAAAGGAAGAGGGCAATTTGAAACGCAATGGTTTATATGGGAAGTCTTGAACTCGCCTCGGCTGATAGGGTCACCCCGGCAGTATGGTGACCCCGTTTTCGAAATACCCTTGTGGGAGGGACAACTTTTGTTCATGTAAACTGAGATCATATAAACAGGCCCTATAAGCTACCAGTTCAAAATGGGTGACAGGTCCAAAGGGGTTACATCATAAATTATTAATAATTTACACACAAAACCTACCAATCTTTGTGTCTTTGTATTCAAGCTTTTTCACAGGCTTCTGAGGTTTAACTGCCTCTTCATCATTAAAACGGTTTTCAATGCCACTTATGTCTGCTTCTCGCCATCCTCGAACGGTAAAATCCCACATTTTCCCCTGCAAGACCTTTTCCTTCTGCAACTTTGACAACCGCAAATGCCTTAATGAGGTACGGCTTATCTGCATGTTGTCTTGATACGTGACAATAGGTGTTGTGCTGCATGAACGCTGTTTTATGACATCCTTGTAATTCTCAAGCTGACTTTTAAGAACACCAATTCTAAAACAAACAGTTTAAAATTGAACAATATGCTACTTTTGCATAGATGTGCGTAATTAGACTACACATTGATATTCAGTAATGGGGACTTATTACATACAAAGAGATTCACACAGGTATACAGATTTACATACAGTAGATGGACGAAATAAAAATTTCGAGGTCTGGCTTTTTACCATGTATTTTTCATGGTTTGGGCCACGGTTTTTTTCCTCTCTTCTTGGTGTTTTAAAATGTGTTTTTTTCCATTTCTCTGACACACTTCCACTTTCTAAAAGGTCATACACTACTTACAATACAGGAAATGACTCAGACAAACCAAGACGTTGGAGAGGCCTTATCAATGCAGGTCCAGCACCATAGCAGATGCACAACAAACCAAACAGTATTGGGATATCATTCTTGCTGTGTTGGTCCCGAATGTCCAATAAGGATGCCAGTAGGTGCACAGCAGCTTTCATTTTCATACTCTCTGTTTTTAGAGTGTTTCTGGAGGTGTTGTGTGTCAGTACAAGCTGTTCCAAAATGTTTGTTATGGTAGGACAGGCATTTTTTATGTTTGAAACAAGTTTCTGGAACAGTAATGGCTCGAATATATTGGAAATGTCACTCTTTTTGTTATCCCGTATGTTCAAGTTGAACAGCTTCTTTGCTGTATCAACTTCTGATGTAATTGCATTTCTTTCTGATACGGACAACAACCCACCAAGAAGCCTTCCGGTAGCAATTATATCTTTTTGTAAGGATATAACATCATCTTGCAGCTGAACAATTTCCTCGTAGTGAACAAATGTTTCCTGCAGCTCAGATAGTTTATGACTATTGGTGCACTGCATGGAGTCTTCAAGCTCCATTGTTTCAGATACCAACTCTTGTAAAGACATAAAACTATCACTGCCTAAAAGACAATTGAAAAAATATATAGTTACTGACCACATGAATTGAAGCAGGTCATATTAAGTTGTTACTGTCGATGCAATAGAAGTGTCGATAAAATATTGCATCAATTCATTTCATCAAGTTGATCAATTCATGCAAATTTCTTTTTACTTCCAGTGCGGTTCTTATTGGTCAATCAGTTCTGAAACAAAATATAACTGGCTATTTGCATGGAAAGCAAGTTGACAAATTTTCTATCAAATGAATTGATCAACTAGAGGAAATGAATTAATGCAATATTTTATCAACACTTCTATTGCATCAACAGTAAATAGCAATATGCATCTCATGCATTGATTTTGTACCTCCATTACTTGCAGTTTTACTGTTTTCCTCCCCATCATTGACACTGTCCATTTGAAGACCTAAATATAAACTAGATACGTCAGAAATTGTATATAAGAAAATGTATATATTAGGCAGTGTTGTGAAATATAGAATATTATATATTACTCTTGAAAATATTTATATACTTTTTCTGGCTTTGCTTGACTTTTGCATTTCCGACCCATTTCTGATGCCTGTAAACAAAGTGTTTGTCTAGTTATTATTCAATGTTGACAAATTAAATTGTATGCTCCGTAAAATATTCGAAACACAAGCGACAAATACTCGCTTTAGTAAAAAAAATTGATGACAGACCTTGTGGCATGTCTCAATTTGAAGGCTTTTCATTTTTCATATAATATATCATTTATAGACCCACTATTTGACATTCAATATACCTGCAAAATTTTCCTGGTCTTCAATAAATCCTAATCCCCGATAATAGGCTCTGAAAAGAATGAAATATTTTAATACACCTCAATTATGTAATATAGTTCCAAGGGCGACTTTGTATGGAGGAGGTCCCACCTGGGTAACTGAACTAACTTGTTTTGGCTGTGTCACTTGTCATGCATTTATATTGGAACCGCCCTGACACACTTAGGCAATATTTTACTTTCTGTATTTGTTAAGTTGGGACATTGCCTAGGGCTGCATGTAGTTTCCCATATACATGGCAAAGCAAGCTTCCCGAGCTGTCTCATCTCCATGTAAACACCATATAACTAAATGTATGTAAGATCAAAAGGAAAATAGAAAGAGAACATAATCATGTGTAAGGTCAAGGAAATATGCTTGTAGAAATTAGCAATGAAACATTCACCATACCTCTTCTTCTTCCCCATATATTCCACCTTCTTCCCATATATTTTGGATAGCTCCTTTAATACATTTGATCGTTCAAAACCATTTACTCCTGGAAACCTTCCATTAAGTTTTTGCATTATATCATCTACCATGACAATAGATTCTGTCTTCTTGCAAATCAAACATTCTAAGGCTGTCTTCATGTCGGCCTTAAATGCTTGGTAGGAAGGTTTTACTATAAAATATTTTAAATATGCAAATTTACATTAAAGATCAGTCGTTTTTCTTTTTACATGTATATGTAAACACAGTAGAAACAAGCCACCCCTAAAACGTTAAAACCTGGCGGTAAAATTGCTCCCCATAAAGTACTAGTAGCACTATCATATGAAAGATTGTTGAGGCAATCGCATTATTAAAATATAGTTTGTATAAACTTGCCTTTCCTTTTGGTTCCTCCTGGAGAAAAAATTACTTTCCTCTGACTATTATCAGGGACGGGGATCATCGATTGCTTCAAGGGTTGATCACCTTTATGATCCATACTGCTGATACTCGACGAATATATAAACCCAAAATTGTCAAAATGTGATTTCTTACGATCGGCCAACCCTTTCTTTTTCGCTTTAATCTGGTCCTGTATTTCCGCTATTTGGGTTTCTTTTTGCCGCACACTCCGCAAAATATTCTTGTATTCTAAACTGCATACAGGGACTTGTGTTCTCACATAGCGTGGTATCTTCGATTGAAATGCTTTCGAACTACCTACACTTTCAGCCATGTTGACTTCAATAATAATCGACTGCAATTTTGCATTCCGATTTTGAACACAAGAGCAAATTATACTCACCCTACCCGGGGTGAATTGTCATGTCCATTGAGGTGAATTGTCGCGTCCAACCATTCGATTTTTGGCAGGCAACTCTCCTCCCTCGTTTTCTCCTCTCCTCGTATTTTATCCCCCAAGATCCCCCTTTATCCCGCCTTCCCCCCGACCCAATCCCCTTAATTTTATTACTACTCGGCCAAAACAACATTATATTATTAATTCGCCGTTCGCGACAGTATTGCTCTTTTTTGATGGGGATTTTTCAAACGTTTGCCATTTGGGATGCCACAAGAGTTGCCTGCGGAGGAGGCTACAAAAACACCAACAATTGACAAATTTTATAGTTCAAGTATTTGTGCAAAAATATTTCTGTTAAAAAGTTGTATAGCGAGACAAATTTATGTCAAGATGAATCATATATACCACGACAGTTGTTCTGCATTCAGTCAGTTTAATTGTTTGAAGAGTGAGCGAGTTATACGTGTGAATTTATCGTTTTGACCTGTGTCACTGCAACCCAAGAAAGCGAAACGAAGAGAGATTGTCAATTTGACGTCGTTCTTCTTCCATTAATTCTACCGAACATTCGACCACGTAAATTGCGGACTATATTAAATAATACAGGCAAGTCAAATACAGTATACAACTCAATATGTTTATCGAAATTTACCAGCATTTGCCAAGGAATTTACTGTGATACAGATGGTTAATTAAAACTGATGTAAAGTTTATGGAGACTGGTTAGAAAGGTAGCAGGAAAGAAATCACTATTCTCAAGAAAACATGGCTAGCCCCAGAGCAAGGAAAACAACTACGATGAATTGTTTAAAGAAGAAATTGAATGACGGGAAACAGTCATTGGCTGATCAGTTTGAGTTTAAGGTGTTTGTTGCATTTGTGTTCAAAGATAAGGTGAGGGAACCACCGTTTCCATTTTGTTCATAATATTTGTACGAGTGGCTTTAAAATATGGTAAGCCTTGCCTGTGTCTGTGTGGGAGGGGGGAGGGGATGACATCCATACCTCCCCAACAAAGGAAAGGAAATGGGAAATAACCCCCCCACTCTCCCCACTTAATTCGGATGTCATAATCTATGGAACACCATACTGGACAAAAATACTTCAAGCTTATATAAGTAAAACTTCTTCCGTGCATATACTTTATCGACTTTTTCGTAAGACCAAAATACATGTGTTTACAACTTCATGCTTTGTGTGTAAATTTAGCCCTCTCAACCTACAAACTGGTGCATATTATATTGGGTTCTCCGTCGCCGAAAATTAACTTTTTTCATGCAATCGAGCACGTACGGAGCGATTGCAAAACACCGACTTTTCCCTGATCCCGTTGGAGAACTCAAGAACACGTCTTTCCCAAGAGCATACGCTTCAACCACTTCGTGTTGTGGGCCTCTCAGTTCCTCATACCCAAACTTTGAGAGACCATATTTTATTGCATCTTCGAGAAGAACCATATTCTCTATTCTTTGAAATGACTTTGTTTTATTTTTAATTTATAAGTCGAAAGCCTTAAGGAGCATTTATTGGCTAGAATAATGACACACCCCCAGTCACACCCCGGTCAAAAATTCCACCGGTAGATTTGGCGCGCTGCAAGTGGGAAAAGTCCTTTCCAGCGTCCATCCGAACCGCGAAAACTGTATTCATGCTAATCAGGGTATTAATATATATATTATATAATTTCAAAGTATAGTTTGTAACTAAGCATAATAAAGCTGTTCTCTGGTCTTTTGTACAGCTTATAACTACTGTATCCTTTTCTACGTGACTTTGTCTATTGAAAATCTGGAATTTATTGCACGCATTGAATCATGACATTTTCAAATAAGGATTCTTCTATTTTTCGCGAGTCGCAAGTTGCTAGGTCGGGTACCGAAAAAAGTCGGGTAATCAAATTTGGCAATGGAAAATGGCTCTGGAAATTTCTCAGGGGACTACTTGCCTGTGGAAATTTAGGATATAAAAGGAGTTTTACAAGTTAGGTTTCATTTTTGATTAGCTTTAATTTCAAGCGTATTAGGTCTGGCTCTGACATTAAGATTTACCGAAGGTCTTATGCTGCAAAATTCGTGACATTCAATTCACCAGCTGTAAATAGGACCGATTTGCATCTTGTATGATAATATTTATATGGAAGTAATTAATACACATAAAATCTGTTTTCAATAATGGCATAGATTTAAATCAGCAAACTCCAGGTTTGTGATTTGATTGAACATTGACTGATTTAGACGGTTAACAAATATATTTATAAAATAAAGCAATTTCTATATGACAGTAAATGACAGCAAAGATCTCGCTTATATATTGCCATACACCGATAAAAACGTTTCCATATTTTGCCACAGATTCCAATCCACAAGCTCTAAGATTTCATTGCATGGTCATTGGCTTAGATGGTTAATAAATATCTTTAAAAAATTACAACAGGGTGCGTGACGTGTATTTTACATATACATGACATACTGGTAGCATTCACAGTTTATCGCGCGCAAAAAAATGCCAAATTCTAAAAAAAATAGATCTATGCAACAAAACATGCCGCCATGTTATTATCCACTTTGATTACAACATTTCCTCTGATTTTCTTTTCTGTCAAAAATTGCGTGCCGGCGAATAATTCCCGGAGAAATTAGTCGCGCCATGTTTAGCTACCCGCTATTTTTGCACGCACCCACGTCTTTTATCCACGACTTGCCCAACTTAGACAATCTCACCTTTGGATTGTAAAATAGTTAAACATCAGCTTTTCTCTTTGATTGCCAGAGCAACTGTGTTCGTTTCATTGACTTATAAATCTTTTTGTGATTGATCTTGGTGACAGAAATAATAGCTAAAAGATTTTTGTATCATTTCCTGAGAGACGAAAGAGAATCTAATTGAATTTTAGCGATCGCTTCGGTATAACAATTAACAACACACCGAGCCAAATAATCATTTTTCAACCTATCAGATCAATTTTTTATTGTTCTCAATCTGTTTTAGAATTTGACTCAAGACTCAAGGTCTTGTGTTCAAATTTCAAAACTCGATATAGGTATTGAATTCAAAATTCAAAACCTAGAACAGGTATTGTATTTGATATTTAGGAATTTGGAAGAAACGAAAAGGGATATAGAATAAAAGAGATAATTGCTAGATAGGTTCAATGCGAAATGATTACTGCACTGAACTGAATATAACACAAATTCATCGTCGTTACACTGCAATCCTAGGTGTTGCATAATTTCTAAATACAGCATATGTATCTCAAATGTCCAAATTGAGTATCAAGCAATACAGTCAAGGCAACAAATATATCAATATGAAACGTGAAAACAAAATTAATAAAAAAACTCTGCTCAAATGTTCTACTCGTATAACTGTGGCGGCTGAGAATCGAACTCCGCCCAAATTACGCTTCAAAGCGCAAGAGGAGTATCACACCACCACAGTAGTATCCATTATTCTATTCATTATACGTGCATAACGTAACCACATAAAAACTGACCTGCAAACGTTTTGTCGTCTAATTAATTTGTTTTTGAGAACGTATCCTGAAACCGGACATTTTGAATACTATAAAACAATGGTAGACCAAAAATAATATAATTTGGACACGTCCTGCCGGCAAAGAAAGGGTGGGGGGAGGGAGTGTGGGTGTCATGGGAGGAAGGAATGAGAGGGAGGAATGGTGGGTGGAAAGATGGGAAGGGGGGCGCTTCACATCAATCACTTTCAGAGTGTGATTTTCGATCTATCAAAATCTGATAATATATTTGACCATTGTTTCATAAGTCAAAATCAGTTTACCTGTACAGCAAAACAGCAAGTAAAGCACACTCAAACAGTGACAAAAACGAAAAAAATATTCAAAACATTTCTGGCAGCGTTACTGATTTCGAAACTCCTGAGGACAAGTAAACACGGCGGGGGTTGGCATTTAATGTATTTCTGGCAAGGTTTTGTATATCATACATTTAAACATTTCCAAACCTTTATTAAAACTACAAGCTTTCTACATTAGATCTTTAATTTACCATACGAACAGCTTTCTTGTAAATTATTTATATTCAATTCTATATTTAAATTATCGGATTATTAATTCAAATTTAGATTCTAGCCACGCACTTTTGCAACGAAAATGAATATTAACTAAATACAGTGTACTAACTATTGATACAAGTAATTATACCAAATTACATTATATTTAATTGTTTATCGAATAATTTTACAGAGAACTAAACTACAGATACATCAATACTATATCTTCAGATGATATTTAGTAAGTCTGCGTATATAAGGTAAACACTCATTTGATCACGAGAGTAATGCATACTTAATGTTCTATTGCCTCACGTTCGATATGAATGTCGTTACTACATTTCTCCATGCTGCTAATTCTTTCTCGTTCTTTTCAATTTTTTAAACATAATTTAATTAATTCAATTAGAATATAATAACTATCAGAAAGCATTCCGATAATCGTCCAGTTTTTGAGGTATGCGACGCTCTCTTGTTGCATAACGTTTTGTCAAACAGTTTCGGACGTGGTTGGAGTCTCATGTCGAATATGATCATGATGTCGCCTTACATACAATCTTGGAGGTTTCTTTTCGATTTTCGCCAAAACTGATCCCGTTTCTTCAATGAGCTTACCTTCAGAAGATCACTGCTCGGGAGTTAAACAATCTTGTCAGCAAGGTTGCATCTTGTTCCTTCCTTGTTGTTTACGGGATTGGACAGCTCTTTTCACTAGATCAGTAGATAATAGGTGACATGTCTTATTTAATGTAGCTGATTCCGTTCTTTACAGAAATTACAACCACTATCTGAAATCACCAGGTAATTCCTGACTAACAAATACATACGTATTCTCTTACATGTCGTCTTTCCATTACATGAATTCGTCAGGGGGATATCCAGCCATGGACAATGTGCATCGATATTTAAAAGAGTAATCTTTTACATAAGCGGACCAGCATAATCAAAGTTAGTCTTTTTGTGGCCATTCCTATAGATGCTAAGATTCTTTCGGTCGTGTTTTCTGATGAAACTGGCATGTAGAACTACTTCTAGCCCGTTTTTCAATCGCAGGCCACCAGACATATCTACGAACCAAACCTTTCATCTGAGACATACCATGATGTGCTTAATTTTTTATTTTTGAGAACGTATCGCCACGCTCGATCTATATAAAAGACAACCTACTTTGGACTCAGTTCATTTCTCCGAGTAAAATCACGCTTGATGCTTTGATTTTATCATCTTGCACTGTGTTGGACCATCCATGCAAGGTAAATTGGTAGACTTACCAATGTATATTTGTAACACCAAATCTCTTATTGTTAGATTTTAACTGCATCTACGAGACTTCCAGAGAACTGTTGCATTGAATTTACAACTTCACAAGGTGTCATGATCAGCGTTGGACTCGGCTCGACCTCCCACGGAAGTCTTTCCAAGTCTACAAATTGAATCGTATTCGTAAGCAGACATCATCAATGCCCATCTTTGAATTCTGCTAGATGCAATTTGTGGAATTGCTCGCTCGACTCTGAATATTCCTGGGGGCGGTTTGTGATCGGTTAAGTCGTGAGGTTACGATTATTTAGGAATTGGTTGAATTTCATGACTGCAAAAATTATGGTAAAATATATGCGAATATATTTTTTGTCAGAGTTCGTGAGGAAAAAACAAGAGATTTCTCGGTTCTGTCTTCTATCTTGTGGAATAACACAGACCGAACTACAAATATTCGCGGAACTGAGATGCAGTTGTCCTGGAACAAAGATATTGTGTCCTAGATAGGAAATAAATAAGTAGGAAATAAACACCTGAACTGACACTATATTATATTTGTTAATTACTTTAATTTTATAATCTAGGGGTCTAAAATTGCCATATGGTACAAATATGCACGCCAAAGAGATGCGGTTAGCGCGCTGCCTTTTACTTCTGAGTTAAACCAGCTATACAGTATGTCGCGGGCAAGAATTGCTCAGGTGGGTTAATCTTCCTGTGCTTGATAAACTCGGGTAGTTTGAGATTGGTTGGTTCTCTCCCGTAATTGCGAGGATTTTCTACGGATATTCCGGTTTTCATCTCTAGCTAAAAACTAAACGTTAGGCATTGAATAAATGAATGAATGAACTTTATTTGAAAAGGGTCCTTTATACGTTGTTACTGGTAACAGTATTCTTCCCAACAGCCCTATATAACTAATATAAGTAGTTATTAAATACTAACAATGACAAGTTACTGAGTATTTACTGTACAACAAACACAGACAATTGCGAGAATGGTCAACTTCCCTATTTAATTGCAAAAAGACGGGCAATAGGTATTAAGAGGCACTGTCTGTAAAAACCAACCACTCCATCTGTGATGAAGATTTATTTTAGCCTAATTTCTTGTTGATTGAAGAAATATGCCTAATAGAGTATATTAATTTATATGAGTCCTTCGAAATCCGACTGTAAAATTTTTTATTACGATTCGAATTGCGTCAGACAAATTGGCCTTTGGCGACCATCTTGAAAAGCAAGAATATGCACTATATTTCACGATATCGTTCTTTGAAATCGCGTTTTTGTTGTCAATGAAAACATACCACATGAAAAAACATGCTTTTATGTACACATTACTATAATTTGTAGATAAATTTTAGCACCTGAATTTGTTTGCCGCTTATTTAAAAAATACGTCTGTCGGCAGCCATTTTAGATGTCCTATTATTGCTCAGACTTAAGCCATTTTTACGAAAAAGTGAGGAAAGACCCACAGTTAATAATAATATCATGTTAATAAACAAGGTTTCGTTTAAACATTCAAAACATAACATTTTGCGGTTAGGCTCTCGCTTTCGATATAAACCCGATGAAACATGTGCAGTTTTTACCTCTATACCTTGTTTGTACGAATTCTTGATCGAGTGTGCTACTGACTATTTATTGTTGTAGCATCGAAACGACTGACCTTCCGTGCCACAAATACGTCGCACTTATTCACTAAAATGAGTACAAATGCCCAACGAAAGCTTGTGCTAAACACTTGCCTTGTAACTTGATATTTTCGATAGTAAATTCAAGACTCAATTGATATGATCCACGTGCATCACTACCAATCACTACCAATTCGACAAACTCGTTTCTCGTCGTTCTTTGCTCTCGTTTTGCATTCTGTTTAGGGTTCTCATTCTCCAAACGTGTTAGGTTTTACTGCATAAACACTTCTTTCTTCGTTCTCAAGAAAAGATAGCAGTTTTGGAATGGTTTGACAAAGCTCTGTTTTGCTCTGTTATTGTTTTGATTTGAAGGAATTACCGCTGATCATATACGTATGTACCATGGTATGTACTGAACATCCATGACCGGAGTGAATGGGTAGTTTTAAGTTTTTACCGAATTATATTGTTTTGAATTTTTCTAATAGATTTGGAATATAGTAGTCAATTTGACATGCTTGTCAATTTATAATTTCCTCCAGGTGAGTGGTGACCGGTTAGCGTGTGTCAATATCCACCACGTTTTAGATTAATTTATCTTTCGTCTTTGCTACATGCGCATTCACGGATCATAAGCTCAATGTTGGTGATCAAATTTTGTTTTCTGTCGTTTGACTTGAAGGAGAGATCGAAATGGTTGCACATTTCTTTTAACATCTTTACTCCAAAGGAGGACATTTTTCCCTTTTGGTAGTAGTCGCAAAGATCATACACCTCGAAAACGATCGGGTGTTTGACAGCAAGTTGTCCAAGGATTTCTTCAACTTGGGTGTTTTGTTCATTTTCGTTTTCTAGACATTCAACATCCTCCAGGGCTAAATCAACATTCTCCAACCTACCAAGTTTTCGTTGTTTTGCAGTCATTCGCGAGAAGAATCCCTTGATCTGTGTTGCATTCAACCACACATTTCTTGTAAATAGTCGGTCGCCGTTCTCGTTTCTTGCTGTGCGCATATCTGCAACTACTTGGGCAGGATCGGCCTTGTGACCGGTTTTTGCACCAGCCAAGTACCTTGCTTCAAGATAATTCTTTATCTTAGGTGGAAAGGGTTTGGAGCTCTTCAACTGCTTTAGGGCCCATCCTTTATTTAGCACACTGCGATGGACACCTCGGGCGTTTCCTTCCAGTAAAGATGGTGTTATATTGATATCTTTCTCGCTGTGCTCAGGATTCCGTGAAGTCAAAGAAAGCGTTGAGAACATTTTCCCCCAATCGTGTTTAATCTTGTTGTAGACACTTTCTGTCCCTTGGTACGTGTTCGTGTGGTCTGCCACAACCATGTGAAGGTCGTACTCATTAAATGATTTGAACGATAGCGTACATCTTGGTTCGAGGCAATGGAATAATAATTGCCCCGTATCTGTATCTTCCTTGTCGTTCAGTTGCGTGTTTTTCTTTACTTCCCGCATATCATTGATCTGGAACTGAAAGTGTTCTCCATCAGAAGTGCGCATTCCCGTGGAGGACTGATGTGTTACGTATATCTCTTGGTATTTAACTAATTTTCCTGGACCGATTCCATATGCTTTCCATACTTTAACTCCATCCTTTTCGTATTTGAAATTATGGTATGCGCTGATGTTTGGAATCTCTTTCATGTCAAGACACTTGTTGGTCTCGTCGATAATGTTAACAGAAGCGGTAGTTCCTTTCACTCTCTTCTCAACCAGGGCCATTCTCATATTCCTCGCATTCAAGATGTCATGACCTTCGTTGCAATATCTCTTCATTGCGAGTTTCATTGGACATAAAATCCTGTCACATACGTCTTTGCCATTTTGTGGCTCAGAGAAATGATATCCAGCTACCTATGAAATGATATCCGACGATATTTCCAATATCTCGAACAGCAGCAATCAAATAGTTATTGTGGTAGCAACCTGCCTCATCAGATCTCAGAAACACTTTTGAGACTTGCAAGTCGTCTTTTATGCTTTCCAATAGGTTTTGTACGATAGATGTTACTGCGTACCAGTCTTGAGTACATGTGTCAAAAAGGTGTGCATAAGAGAAAACTTGGATTTTCCCATTACGATCTTTACTTATAACGCTGCTGATATGCCAGCTAAGACCCCTCTTAGCAAACCAATCCGACTGCTTTTCCCGATATTTTGACTGGAGAAATTTCATTGCCCAATCCATAACTATAAGGGCGGAATTTTCTTCCAGTGTTTCCACGATTTCCTCTTTGGCTGCTTCCTGGTTTATGGAACGCAAAGTATGGCCTTTCCATTCTAATATTAGTTTCTTTGCTTCTTCGAGGTCATATATCAAGTCGTCTTTCTGGTCTGGATTATAAAATCTCGTTGACAAATAGTTAATCAATGTTCTTATGTCAGTAAACAATGTCTTCAGATCTTCGCACTCGGGGCAAACCATGTTATGTTGATGGCTGCAGCTACATTGGAAATCCTTATCAAGTGGATCGCTTAGACCAAATTTACGACAATGATCAGCACATTCGTCTTCTTCTGCTTTACAATGTACCTTATACTCCGTCTTTAAATAGTTTTTACCCTCTCTTATTCTTCTACGTAAGTCGTTTAATGTTGACTTTTCACCACCAGCCTGTTCGAGGTCGTCAACAACTTTTTGTAGAGTGACAAATGCTGCTGCACCGTCTGCTGCAATATTGTCAAGACCTTGTAAAGATTTTCGCTCTGAAGCTTCTCTTACTTTCAATATTCGGTACATTGTTCTTTCGCTTAAGGGTGAAAACTCCTCCTCCTTGCAGTGTTCCACATATTGAGCAATCATTGTTGATCGAGTCACAGTTCGAATAATGTTTGGCATGGTAATCGTTTCTCCATTGTCAAGTTTTAGCTTCCGAGTGCCATACGAAACGTCTTGGTAGAAGTAAGGCCGATTGATGAAGTCTATGAAGTGGTCGAGCTTGGTTTTGTCTATTCTCACACGATGTTGTGTACCTTTATTCACTTGTTCACCTGGACCCACAATATTCGCATGCATTCTAGCTCTTTTGATCTGCCAGTTCGTTACATTTCCGTATGGTCGGTGGAGTTCAATTAGCTTTTTTGCTGAAAAACGATAAGCATAGATACTAAGGATTTGGGTTTTCAAATTTCTTGTTGGTGCATCCCTATGTGCAATCATCAACAGCCTCAATTCCTCGCTCATACCCGTGGAATTTGTATTCTTCATAGCCTCGAACAATTTCTCTCCATCTTTTGGCGCGATGACTCCACAAACTACGCGACATGCTTCTGTTGCTCGGTCAATACAAACGTTTTGATCTTTTTTGCTTGTGTTTTCCCATTTGGTGCCAAGCCTACTTTCCAAAGGAGATATTCCGTCTACCTCTGTTTCCATAGATAATGTAGTAAATGCGTCATTGTAGACTTCAAGAACATCATTTGTCTGTTCTTCGTTAGGCGAGAAAATGGAATCTTCGGTCCATCGACTGGGAGTCCAATCTTCATCCACACCAGGACATTGACGACGCTGCACCAAATTCATTGGCGTAGCCACGCCCACACAAGAGGCAATCATCTGCTTGGCTTGAACTTTGCATTGTCTACAGTGGAAGAATAACAACAGTGAAACAAAAGTGATAAATATCAATATTATGTAAATCAGGGCCGGATTAACCATATGCAGAAGCGGCATATGCCACGGGTCACGCGCCTTCAAGGGGCCCTGCGTTTAATTCTGGAAAGAACAAACTGAAATTGAACGCGGAAACCTTTGTCATATGTCCTACAATCGGGTAGCGGAGCGTAATACAGTCTGTGCACAGGCTAGGTAGCAGAAAGCTACTTAGAAACGTTAGAAACCTGTCAAGACATGAGACGCCCTCACTGTATTGTTCTCAAACTTTATTGAGAAAAAGTTACAGACTAATTTGCAATAGTAATGGGTATAATATGAAATACATTATTATTAAACTTTATTTACAGAGAGTAAACACATTATTACTCCAAAGAGTATTCTTCCTAATGGCGCTCTAATATAAGATTAAAACGATTGATGTGAATTAACGAGTCTGTACCTTGATGATGCTTCAATAATGCTTTTGTTTTCTAAATCGGCGGGGGGTTGCCTTATCCAGTTGTCTTCTCCTTCTATTTGTATCTTATGCTTTTTCCTGCATGATGAGCATATACCTATAAAACCAGGACCCAGAGAAAGTAAACACTTTGTCAGTCATATTACAGTTTGACTTGAACCAAGGTATAACAAAACAAACATGAAATAATGAAGCGAATTCAAAATTAGAACATACGTGATCCGACTGGAACACTTTTCTTATACAACGTCATGATCTCCTTTGCCATCTGAAGTCTGACCGTATCTCTTCCTTTCACTTGCCTTCTCTCGCCAACGTGTTTTGGATGCTGACAGGTGGTCTTCGATTCCTTCCAATATTTACCCAGCCTATGTCTGTGCATGGGACAAATCCATAATTTCTCTATTTGTTGTTGACTAATATCGTAAAGCCCACTTCGCGCCAGAATAAGCTCGTACTCTGTGAAAGATTCTCGCGATAAATGATATGTAGCTAAATGGGTCCCAATGTCATCCTTGCATTCGACTACACGATGTAGTTTCTCGCTTCCACGAGATGGCCCGCAAACCAACGCATCTTTTTCTTTTAGAAAACACGAAATAGACATTTTAATTTCCGTAAATTATAACAAATTTAAATACACAGCGACTAGGAAGTAGAGTTGCAGAGCATCGATTTAGCAAATTAATCAGCGCTTACTAAAAGCGAAAGTTAACGTGTCAGTAGACACTGACAAGTGACAACCTGTCACTGCTGTCAGACATTCAGACTATCAGAGGTTACATAAAATTAGCCTTTCTCACGCTAAAATTAGCCTTTCTCACGCTCACGCAAGCCTTTAATCGGCCATTTTTGGTTGGCAAAAATATTGATTCAGGCGATTTTTGTTTTATCAAAAACAAACAGATACAATTGTGAGTTTGTTAACAAAATTGTGATTGTTGACAACTTCATTTGTGCTAAAATTTAGCGCTAAATTTTAAAATTTCCCGAAGTAAATACACGCCGAAAATATGCCTTTTTTCTAAATTTCAAAATTTAGTGCTGAAATTTCACACCAAAGTTAGCAACAGTCACGAATTTACTGACAAACAAGAAATTCTGCTTAATTTTATTCTTGATAAAATAAAAATCGTAAAAATAAATTATTTGCCACCCAAAAATGGCGGATAAGAAGGCCTGGTTGCCTAGCGTGATAAAGGCTAATTACCGCACTTACGGAGGAAGGGTGTAATACTCGCATATTAAGCTTATGCTGAAAGAAAGCACTTCAATCTTTTTTTACAATTTTCTTTCTGATATTCATAATCATTTCGATTTAAACGATTTCTAGGTTTATAAGAAATCTGAGTTATTTTGACTTGCAAGGCGCGCAACATAAAGTAAACGCCTTTATCCGCGCATTACTTTTGTCATGCAAGGTTCTCATTTTCGTCAAGTATTAAATGTTAACTTTCAATGACTTTAGCGATAGTCTTACACCTAGCAAGAGGTATATATAGCCAGTGGGTATAGCCCAGTGAACTGGTACAGCCCACTCCATTTTCTAAATCCCGAGTATATGGTCAGCGGTAATTCCTTCAAATCAAAACAATAACAAAGCAAAACAGAGCTTTGTCAAACCATAGAGGTCAAACTATTCCAAAACTGCTATCTTTTCTTGAGAACGAAGAAAGAAGTGTTTATGCAGTAAAACCTAACACGTTTGGAGAATGAGAACCCTAAACGGACTGCAAAACGCGAGCAAAGAACGACGAGGAGCGAGTTTGTCGAATTGGTAGTGATGCACGGTGGATAATATCAATTGAGTCTTGAATTTACTATCGAAAATATCAAGTTACAAGGCAAGTGTTTAGCACAAGCTTTTGTTGGGCATTTGTACTTATTTTAGTGAATAAGTGCGACGTATTTGTGGCACGGAAGGTCAGTCGTTTCGATGCTACAACAATAAATAGTCAGTAGCACACTCGATCAAGAATTCGTACAAACAAGCTATAGAGGTAAAAACTGCACATGTTTCACCGGGTTTATATCGAAAGTGAGAGCCTAACCGCAAAATGTTATGTTTTGAATGTTTAAACGAAACCTTGTTTATTAACATGATGTTATTATTAACTGTGGGTCTTTCCTCACTTTTTCGTAAAAATGGCTTAAGTCTGAGCAATAATAGGACATCTAAAATGGCTGCCGACAGACGTATTTTTTAAATAAGCGGCAAACAAATTCAGGTGCTAAAATTTATCTACAAATTATAGTAATGTGTACATAAAAGCATGTTTTTTCATGTGGTATGTTGTCATTGACAACAAAAACGCGATTTCAAAGAACGATATCGTGAAATATAGTGCATATTCTTGTTTTCAAGATGGTCGCCAAAGGCCAATTTGTCTGACGCAATTCGAATCGTAATAAAAAATTTTACAGTCGGATTTCGAAGGACTCATATAAATTAATATACTCTATTAGGCATATTTCTTCAATCAACAAGAAATTAGGCGAAAATAAATCTTCATCACAGATGGAGTGGTTGGTTTTTACAGACAGTGCCTCTTAAGTTTTCGTTTTTTGACAATTTAATGTCATTAGGTTATAACGGGTCCATTTGAAAACGTTACTAAGATAACTATCGATGGAGCTACATTATCTCACATGTTGTCAACAAGATGTATTCCCAAGAGACTTGTATCAAGCTTGTCAGTAGTAATATACAGGCCGATCAACCGCCTTTTGTGAGGAGGCGCATGATCATTAGCATACGAGGGGCGGATGAGGTGGGCGCATTCTTTGAGATCTCTCAATCCTACTGGAGCTTCTTTCACGGCTTGCACTTTGGCTTCAACATGAAAAATGCCTTGCGAGTCAATTTGAAAACATTCAAATTAAAAGATGCGTGGAATGAAACGACACTTGGAATTCTTCACACGTAACCGAGATTGGACAGATGCTCTTCATCCGTAGGTTCACAGATCAGAATGTCGCCAAGGGAGCTACCGTAAAGATAATTCCGTGCAATAAGCCTTCCATTGTTCCATGCAATACGACTTCTATTTTCCATTAAGTAGAAAATTATATCTATACAAGCCACCACGAGTATTGATCCTAACGCACGTGACATCCCCAGATCACATAGACTAACACGTTAGCTTCTATATGTATGAAAGGTCACTTTACTCTCTTTAAATATCAAAATTTGTTACCTTTGGCAAAGATATTCGTATGTTTCACGGCCTATTACTATCCCCACGGCAATTTCCAATGCTCATTTTAAATTGAGTTTTGATTTTGCTTGCAAATGCCTCTGTATGAGTTCTTCGGTAACGCCAGATACAAGCTTCGGGCCTTAGGATCAATCTACCTGAAAAATTCAACAAGAACTTCGACGTTTCGAGCGAAAGCCCTTCGTCTGGACGCTCCCATCGCACTATTGGTATATGTACCTTAAACTAAGGGATGTCATTAGAAAGTATTTTCATATCTTCAAAAACTACCCTGAAATATATTCTATTTACACGGATAACCCCTTAGTCTCTTTTCGGCATAGTATAAACATTCGCGAAACACTAGTCCGTAGCTCCCTACCACAGGATTTGTCGTCATTTAATGGCGCGTTACCTTGTCGTGCATAGTGGAATGTGAAGCCTGTGAGTTCATACATTCTTCAACTATACTATTTCTACTACTAATTCTAAGTAGGCTATCAAGCACCGTTTTACGTGTGCTTCCTCTCATCTCGTCTACTGCATCTCATATGGTAGATATGACATCTTTATATTGGTAAAACCGGAAGATGTTTAAGGTCAAGGTTTGGTGAGTCGTGCTGTCACTGACGATGCTAAACAGCCTGTTACCAGACATTTCAACACTGGAAATCACGGTGTTTCAGGCATAAAAATTCGAGCTCCCTGTCCCAATACAGGTAGTAATGATGAAAGAGGAAATGAGCTCGAGACAAGAAATGCCTCTCATTTTCCGACTTGGCACCATTCATCATTTCGGTATTAATGAGCGCTTCTGATACATTTAACTCTTATCATTGCATGCCTGCCATCAGCAGACATGGACAGATATTCTACACCTCATTTCATACATAGTTTCGTAATTTCTCCTGTTCATATCTTTGCAACATTCTTTCCATGTAAATACTATATTTTGTAATGTGAGTTTCATATTTTGTTTATACTTTGTTTTCACTAAATCCATCTGATTTGTATATTTTTTATCAAGTGATCACTTTTGTATACACTAAAAACGCGTTTTTTCCCGACCCACGCTACTACCGTCCAGACGAAGGTTTTCGATCGAAGCCCCAATGCAAGCAATTATTAAATTATATGGCCGATGTTTGAAAGGTGTTTCCCATTAATAAAGGCATGAACGTAATCACGTGACCCCCCGTTCATGTCTCCTCTCGTAAATCAACAGTGCCTTCATCGACCCTTGCGAGATAAATGCTCTTTTGTTGTTTAACTTTATTTAAATTTTAATATATTCTATTATCATATTTTTAAATTCTTAAGCCATATTTTACCTATATAACTCGCACCACTTCAAGCTATTAACATTTCATCGAAAGCACTTCTGAAATTGCAATGTTCGGACAATGTTCGACGCTCTGCCACAAAAATCCCTATTGACTCGTCCGTTTGTCTAAGGCGATTACTGACCTACATTGTGTCGCTGGACGATCATCGATGACTTTAGCAAATAATAGTTCTTTTAAAATTCTGCAACCTTTCATAGGATTTTGTTTCGGTATTTTGGGTTCAATTGGCCCTCGTAAGAACTACAAAATCATCATACTGTTTTGCAACTGGGGTTTAGGGAAAAGATGCTTGCTGGTAGGTTATAATGATGAAATTTCCCATATAACAGCTCTTCAAAGTTGAACACGTTTATGTAAGTTTGCAAGTTGAGTATATTTTAAAACAAAAATATACTATTTGCATATCTTCAAACAAAAGATCCACCTCTAAGTCACTATTACCGAGTAATTGCATGATATATAGGGAACATATAAAGCGTTCTATTTGTATGTTTTGAGGTAAGAATAGCTGAATACGTGTAAGTCTCACATTTACGTCACATTAGTGCATAAGACAAGTCTTATTGCACTTAATAGAGTCCCAAGGGATAAAATATACAAAACCATAACACACATTTCATTTGATAACATCACACGTGAGACAAAAATATCATAAAATACCTTTCTGCCTGTAAGATATGTCAAGCAGTGAGGTGTTGATCAGCAAAGAACTTCTTCGACCTCTTCTTCATGGCAGTAAATGGAGTGACATGATAGACACTTCTTCGTGACACTTATTCTTTACAGAAACATGTGATTTGCCGCAGTAGTTATAATCCTCATTCTCTTTTTCATCTTATGCTCTACTGTCTTATACCTTTCTTCCTTTTGGTCGTTGATTGTCTTGACAATTTTGATTGCATCCTTCTCTTCCATCGAACCATGCACCAGTGTAATTTATGTAGAATTTGTTAACTGTTTTGGCTTAACTGTCCGAACCGTCCAGAGACCAGGAATTCCCTCTTATTGAAGTCATTTTCGTGATAATCACGCGCATCTACTGAGCAGTATATCAAACTTTGCTTACCAGTTCCTGGCTTATCCTCTTCGAATATGTCTTGCTGATGTGGGTGGTATGGTGGAAGAAGGAGCTGTGTTGTCAGAAGGGAAAGCTGATGCCCGTTCATTTTCCATGAGGTCTGCTGCTTAAAATATCTTATCTGTTGGGAAACTTTGATATTTAGCTCCTCTTGTCCCAACTTTTCTTGCTTCCCTTTTGATCTGTGATGGCGTTAGCCATTTATCCCATATGTTGGCCAATAATGACATAAAAGCGTCTCTGTTTACTTTTAATTGTTTATGGGAAAAGTCTCTCCTTTGCAGCCTTAAACTCTAGGTAAAAGTCTTTGTTGCATTGATTAGGAAGCTGTATCACCGCTCGGAGTCTGGTGGTGAAATGAACAGGTGAATCTTTTTCTCGTAGCCAAACTTCAAAACTTGGTAATCAAACCGGGACGAAGGGTTATCGCTTGAAAGAACAATATACATGTTCACTCGTAATATGTAGGTCACTCGATATGGGATTTTTGATAATGACATCTCTTGTCCTTCGTGGATGTCAGTAAGTTGTCAATCTTCTCCAAAGCTTGTTTTAAAGCCACGTGGTCTGTGGTGACTATTGAGCTGATCATCGCCTGGCAAACAATTCCTGACACAGAAATTTGTGGGTCAAAGGTTGTACATCGACGGTGTGTGCCTTTTACACAACAGGTCATGAATTGCAACTCCCTAATGGTATTGATCCGCGCAGTCCACACCCCTGGTGCTATCTGCTTGCCATTGAAAAAGATGCCGATATCAATAAGCTCGTTTTGCTAAAGCATCAAGGTTATAGGAAGCCAAATTACGCATACAGCTCTCGAGCTGTTCATGGGAGCCAGGCTAACAAGAGAACATCCCCATAATCTACCGATTCGCATGCTCTGGCTATATTGAAATAGGATTACTGAGTATTCATGTGCGGGGAGAGAGGTAAACTAATCCTGCGTGTCTAAGTAATTTTTTACACTAGATTAAATATTGGTCAATTCATTGCTGTAAAATTTGCAATATGAACGGCAATAAATTTCGTCCCAACCCACTTGAATAGGATCGACACTTTGACTGTACGTTTACAATGATAGATAGATTTCTGAGCCGTTTGAAAATGGAATATTCAATTTCCTCTTGCTCGTTCATACAAAAAGGCCCATGAGCGACTGTACTATAATACTGACTAAATAACAAGTATCTTAGCCTGCAGATTTTAAGTTTAGCAAATCAAAACTTGCGTACTTTTAGTCTTTGCTTTTGTTAGTGCGTCTTAGTTATGTTTTATGTGTAGAAATTCAATTGGGACGGCAGTATTTGGTAAAAGGTGAAAATGTTGCGATCATCCGGCCACTTCTGTTATATATTCTACTAATTACTATATTCGATATCTCTTTTTATTATATGGCAAGCGCTAGTTCCTGTAGTTTACGCGATATGATTGGCTAGTCAGCGGTCCGGAAAACAGGGGCGCACATTCGAAAATTTTTTTGGGGGTGTAACAAGTTTCGGGACCGATTTTTTAGGTGTTAACATTTGAAAATGAGGCCGAACAATCTAGGGGGGTCCGGGGGCATGCTCACCCGGAAAAATGTTGTCTCTGAAACGCCATTTCCTGCATTTTAAGGGAACTTTGAGCAAAAATATAAAAATATTAAATCACAATTTTAGCAGTGTATCGCACGCACCATTTGCAATAAATATTCATGTCCGTGGTATATCTTTAATCAGACTATACATAATTACTTCCATATATATATATATATACAATGTGTTAGAAATGTTAGAAATGAAAGGGAAGACAGTCGTTCTACATTTAAATAGTTAATTTTGCAACAAGCTGACATGCATATATATGTCTCAACTAAAACACAATTCCGTCAATTCGCGATTCTGCAATCAAAAATTTTAACGCAATGAAGCAACATTAGTACATTACAGAAACACGCCATTCAGCGTTCGCATTAAAAGCGAGTAAACGCGATATCACGCATTGGTTAATGCAGCTGGCGCTGATAATTGGCAAAGATGTAATGAATTGAGCGCTTGACTGCTTGCATGAGTTCAAACTGCTCATGTTCAAGAATAGAAATAGAGTTGAATTCGGCGTGATGGCGTCAATAGGACTATAGAGGCTCTTCCCCAACTCTCCACTGGGTTTATATTGAGTGATAAAATACTCTTAATTAATATAGTTGCATCACTTGCATGATTACTAAAGCACACACGTGATTACTGAGTCCCAACATAAAATATATTGTTACGTACTTCTCAACGCCGCGTGAAAGTGGCACGAAACTGTCGCTAATGTCGTGGTGGATGCAACTTCCAATTTTAATAGTTTCTCTCTGTGACTGTGTCCTCGCAATCTCCTGCTATCTGAACAGTCTAAATTTAGTAAATTTTTCCCTGTTAATATTTGGAGTCGATGCGGTAATTCGATCTGCTCAAGGTGTCAAGAGTACTCATGGTATGACAAATGGCAATTAGTGCGCTCTGCGCCTTTCTGGTTATCAGCTGGCTATGGACCACGGAAAGTAAACTGATTCGGACAGTGTATACTAGCAATTAGCAATCATGTGACCAATTTTTAACTTTCTTGGACACAAAAACGATCATTTTACGCAATATTTATACCGGACGATCGGGACCGACTTTGTAGTCAAATAGAAAATTTGGGACCGACTTTTTGGACCGAATCTAAAATGTTGGGTGGGTGTCACACCTCCCCTAATGTGGCCCCTGCCGGAAAATCAAAATTTTTAATGCCCCACAACAAAAACAAACCATATAATAAACTACTTATTTTACTACTTATGGTTGTGCCATATAATAAACTACTTATTAACTTCAAACGTTCGGTCTTTACGGTAAAATATTAAACCTCGGTCCTGCCGTATTAAGACCTCGGTTTAATATTTTACCGTAAAGACCTCACTTTCGGTTAATAAGTAGTTAGTATTGTTTTATATAATGACTAATGTAGTGTATTCCATCACATTATTTAAAGGGGTCGAAATCACACAGCCAAACGTATCCTAGGCGGGAGACTTAGGCATGCAATTCATGAAAATGCCTGTCTAGATTTTTTGAAAAATGTTCACAAGGTCCTACTCACGTTGATAAACCTAAACTGGTTCCCAGCCGTGACCTCTGCTATTTTCATGATTAACCCCTCGGTTCTTTGAGGGATTACGGCAGATCGACTATCATGGGACTTTACATGATGTCCTAAGTCAGTCACAGCCACCTACGGAGGATGGAACCACGTAAAAACAATGACATGAAGACGACACAAATTGCCATATTCACGCCATCACAGTCTCTCCCGCTCAAAGACGTTAGATCAAAGCATATCATGTGATACACTACACACGTCATAACATCAACACTTTCATATATTTGTTACTTCATGTAATACATTATCGTAAATAGCACATTGATCATATTACCAATGAATGTCAACACATGATCTCACATGTTTACAAGTCAGATTGCAGGAATGAATTTCATGAAGTTCATACTGTCCTGGAGACGGAACATAGTAACGGTAGGATCCAAAAAACCGATACTCTATACACATGATATAGAAATTACACAGAAAATATACACATGATATAGAAATTACACAGAAATTATGTCAACACATGATATCAAATGTTTACAAGTCAGATTGCAGGAATGAATTTCATGAAGTTCATACTGTCCTGGAGACGGAACATAGTAACGGTAGGATCCAAAAAACCGATACTCTATACACATGATATAGAAATTACACAGGTATCATTTAACAACTAAAGACTTGATCTTTATTGACTACAAAAATGGTAAATTCTGCTCAGCAGTGGCGTAGCCAGCCCGCTGATTTGGTCCGCTATGAAAATTTCAAATCATTATCATTATTCATTTCTTTAGAAATTGATTGTTTTCACCGTCAATAAACAAGAACAAATTTGTATAGCGGGACTAAATCGGCGGGCTGGCTACGCTACTGCTGCTTATTACCTTGTAATCTATACCGTGACTGCATTGATCGAAAACCTTGCTCTATTTGTTCATAAAGGCATGTGTGTCTGTGTGTTTGATGTTCGGTTTTCCTCAATTTTGGTCATACTTTGTTGAGATGAGACAACACTGCTGGGTGGCTCTGGGAATATGTTCTTCAGCATGTTAAGATGCAGTTCAAATCTCTCTTATTAAGGCCCCGTTTACACTATAGCGGATACGCATCGTCACGACATCAATTTAAGCCGTTTTACGGCATCCCTGACCCTAGGCTTTTTCCAGTGAGCTGATTTTGTTGAATCGATCATACTATTATAATTTTGGGGTCTAAACTCGCTTTGATATGGCTAAATTTGATGTTGTGACCATGCGTATCCGGTATAGTGTAAACGGGGCCTTAGGCCACGCTTTTCTTATTTGTTGGATTACGTATTTTGCTCACCAATATTAAAGGGCTGGAGGGCAAAAAGGAAAAAAAAATTGTCCAATATCAATACATAGACTAATATCACAGTGACATGTACGTCCAAAGTCAAAGAGTATATGATTATAAAACAAATACTGTAAAACAAATTCAACCGGTATATAAATATTTATACGTGCAGCATTAAAATGAATTTGAAACTCCATCAATGTATTAAAATCTACTATACTGTCTTTTCATATTAATACTGGTCTTTTATCGAAACGATATCGCTGATGGTTCCGCCTCTTTTACACCTTGTAAAAGTTTTCGGTCTTAGAATCGAATTTTTAGTTGCACCTTTTTCTAATGTCATAGCGAAGTATAAAACATCGCCTCCTTCGGCCATGTTTCCACTGCATGTTTCACGCACACGCAGGGCTCTCACATCCCACTTCTATTAATTCCTTAGATTCTCGGCAAAAATTCCTTAGATTAAGTAAAATTTCCATAAATGTAGCGCAGGGCCTGTTTTTTTAGTAATAAATGCCCAAGTTACGTTAAGAATTACAAGGTTTATAGATTCTCTGAAATTTTGTCTCGTTTCGGAACTGGGATTTTCAGCCATAATATCATTACGTCATTGAAAGCGATCCAGTGCAGTCGAAAGATGTACATCTGGGTTGAGGGTCATTATTTCCCTTAGAAAATTTTTGCAGTTTTTATTACTACTTTTTCTGCGTTTTTGAAAATAATTTTTGGATAAATAACACCTAAATTGACTGAATTTTTAAATGTTATTCGAATATTTTCAAATGTTGGACCAAACCTAAAATTTCCTTGGAAATTCCTTAAAAATTTCATTTCCTTAAAAAAATCCTTAAAAAGGGTTTTAAGTTCATGTTACCGCACACAATAGGGTTAGGGATTGGGTCGGGATTAGGGTCAAGATCAAAGAGAAGTATTCGTAACTCGTAACATGGCCTTATAAGCCAAAAAACGCCAAAATCTCCTCAGTTTAAGGAAATTTCCTTAAATGTGAGTCGCCTGCGCACACGCTCACGTTTTGTGGCCATGCGTGACATATTGCGTGTTAAAGGTTTAGCTTGCACGTCAGCCTGACTTTATTCTCGCACATTGTTCTTTATTTATATTTTTTGGGCGTTTTGCTCGGAAAAAAATACTGCTATTTTCTAAAATATGGTCGGATGAGGAAAAAAACAACACAAAAACTGATGGGCGGCATTTTAATTTTTTTCTGTTTTTTTAAAAAAATAGAAGGTCGTGAAATCCGTAATCCAACAAATAAAAAAGCGTGGCCTTATGGTCTTCTATTTAATAATAATTCAGAGCAAATTATACGGAGTGCTCCACCACTCGCCCTACCCACTGCTATAGTCTTGAACACATAACCCACTTTATACACATTTGTGCCTTTTATATAAAAGATGTCATGTTTGAAACGGCACCAAACTTAATAGAATTTCCTCGAAATAGTTCGGATTTGGATATGAGACATTTTGTTTATTGTATTTATGTATTTACATATGATACCACATATCGCCCGAAGGGCAGGGATAACTTTTCCGCAGTGTACGCCAAATGCGGGGCGCCAAAAATTTGGGCAAAGTTGAAGAAACGCTGGAATGAATCTTTCCTTACGTGTGTATTGTTTATATTTATAGCTAACTCTGAACTACAAATCAGATTGAATGGATCAAGTAACAATATGACTGGGAGAGTGGAAATCTATCATCCTATATTCCGCTGGGGCACAGCTTGTAGTCTGTTCCTAACAACTGATGGTGATTTGCAATACTGGGGTATTACTGAAGGTAACGTCGTCTGCCGTCAGTTGGGTTTCACTGGAGCGAAGAAGGTCAGTTACTTTGCTGACTATGGCAGAGGAAGTGGTCCTGTATTGCTTTCTAAGGTTCAGTGCTCTGGCAAGGAATCATATATTTGGGATTGCCGTCATAATGGATGGAATAATCCTCCCAAGTACTGCCACCATGGTCGTGATGCAGGAGTGGATTGTTTCTGAGATCACAACCATTCAAAACAAGGATACTGGGTTAGATGTAGAGTAGATTTTCCATTTTTTCTCTATATTAGCTAGATGAAACGTAAAAAAAGCAGTTGCATCATAGACAAGAACTTACTAAATAAAGTCGATTCCATATGATAAAATAGAACATTTCCAAAATAAAACTGGAAAATAACCGTCCATTATGCTTTACAACCATTTTCAAAATTACGCGACTAGCCCGAAAATAATACAAGTCTACATGTAGGTTTTATGTCAAACCGAACGTCTGGATATTTGAAAGACTAGCATTATATTGTGTATTTGGTTATGAATGTATTAGCTTTGTAGCTTTTGTTTAAAGAATTTGGAATGTTTATCGAGATGTTTAGTGATAATTATTGCAAAATTTAACCAATGCAAATAATACATCGTGATCGCAACAGTCTAGCGCGAGATGGTTTGGCACAAAGTTAAAATTATTATGCTTTTTCGAACTATCAAAGTCGTTAACGAAATACGTTTCAGCTCTGATGCTTTGTTCTTGCTTTAAGTTACTCTATGTACTGTTGCTTAAATTGCGGTTCAATATTCTCCTTAAAGTGCTGAATATGGCCGTCAAAATGTCGTTTGTTTACAACTTTACATTCGCTATACTTATAGTTTGTGTGACAGAAAACTGGCTTGTCAACTCAAATTATTCAGTGTGCCGGTCGCGTAATTTTGAAAACGGGTGTAAGTTGCTAAATTCTAGCGAATTGTGCATCCACTTGATTAGAAATAAGTCAATTTAAAAACTATTTGAAAGTAGAGTTGAGCCATACTACTTGAGCCATACT
The DNA here is from genome assembly GCA_016169945.1 of Trachythela sp. YZ-2020. Lineage (NCBI taxonomy): Eukaryota > Metazoa > Cnidaria > Anthozoa > Malacalcyonacea > Clavulariidae > Trachythela > Trachythela sp. YZ-2020. The sequence goes on from JADLSH010000064.1 coordinate 145,457, forward strand.
GGGAGACAAGATTCCAGAATGAAAATGTTTCAACTTACAACGTGATGAAACGCAAGTTTAAGGTGTCTGCCTAAATTTACTCAAAGTATTTGCAGGAAATGTATATCCACGTGGAATTAAGGCCCCGATTACACCATACCGGATTGCATTGGAGCGAAGCGATTTTTATACCGGATTGGTCTGTTGTTTACATTACGCCACTGTAGTCCGGCGCGTGTCGCAGAGAAAAATCACTTCGCTTTGGAGGTGATATGAAAAGTAATCTGGTATGCGCTGAAGCAGTGTAAACATGGCAATCTTGGTACGATTTGGTACAAAATCCATATTTTGGCCAAAAAAATTTATTTGTTTCCATAGAATTGGTAAAGAGGAGTAGCTTGATACGGACCCGAGCGGCATAGTGTAAACACACTTGTTTTTTCTCGTCTGGTATGAAATGTAATCCGGTATGGAAAGTAATCCGGTATAGTGTAGCTGCTGCCTAAGATGACTTCTGCAAGATATATCTTGCTTTGGCATGATTTTTCGCTTGATGTTTCGATTAGAATTTGTAGGACTTGTAATTTGTTGTAGACAACAGTATTTTGTAGTTTTTAGACGCGTCTCTGTAAGAGGGTATGTCTGTCCGTTGGTCGGTCGGTCTGTCTGTCCCCACTTTACCCTAATATATGAAGGAAAATTTGCGGTAATGTTTGTGGGGCCAAATTGGTGTAAGTGAAGCATGCCCAGTTATGTGAGCACGCGTCATTAGTATTTATTTAGTATTTGTTCTTGTAATATCGTAATGAATTATGTAATTAGTATAGCTCTGTCATAACCGGCAGTTGCTTTTGAATTTCCACCCAGTAAAATACTATTAATGCAATCTTTTGTCTGTTTATTTCTATTTCGCATATATTAAACACCAACTAGAGCTGTAACTAACGTGTTGCAGATATTATACTCCGACTTAAAAATTATTTCCAATGATTAGAGAACAAACTAATAGCAAAACCAAAAGATCCTCTTCTTATTAATCAGAATACTCTCGCTGTATATTCTATACCATGTGGTGACTGTGAGAAAAAGTATCTGGGTCAGTCTAAGCGCCAGTTTGACACACGTTTAAAAGAACATCAAAAGGCTGTTTCAACTTTAAACCGAAGGGAAATCAGCTTTGTCAGCTTTGTTATTTGCTTCATATTTTGTGCGTTTATTGGTGAGTAAGTGGATGTTGTCTTGCTATCGTAATATGCCATGTTTACCCACTCTTTTACATACATAAGAAGTTAATCAAGTGTATTAATACCCATCAACCTAAACCTTCTACTATTAAGATGATATGTAACATTTGCTCCATGAGCATGTATAATTCAATCCCTTGAGTGGATTTTTACCCACTCTTATTTGAATGTCATTATATTATTATCCTTATACTTCATTCGATTCTAAAAACGTGTTACCTCCAATGGTTTATGGTTATGCATAAGAGATTAATATGGGAAATACTGAATAGTTATTTTAGTGGTGAGTTAATGCTCGTTTGTTATCGCTTCTTTAATCACTGAACTGCATGGTTTACCCACAATGGAAATTAAGACGTTCATAATTATACGTTTTATCTATCATGCTCGGTATACCTTCCCCTCTAAATCCCAAGGTGGTGCTTGGAGTACTTTTTATACGACTCTCTCGCATTACCGGGCGCAAGGGCCACCGAATTAGCGCAAGATATTTTGATCGGAAACATATTCCATAGGTAACCCTCCCAGGGTTAAGAGGTCCTACTTCTAACACTATGTCTCTTTGAAAATAAATCATTAAACCTTAACTGTTTTTTTTTCTTGTCTTTAAACTAATTCAGTTCAAATCGCACATATAAATGATTTTACGACTTTCAGAACTTCTAATATTTTTAAAATTTCGCTCATTCCACTCCTGATAATTCGCCATATTTTGAGATCAGTGGGAGGTCCACCAAAGACCATTGAACTAAATAGAACTGGAACGCTACTTCTATAGAGATCACCTATGATTACTTGAAGCCAATCAAAACACGCGTGTTCACGCCGCGCGATTCCCTCGCGAGACCACTGCAGGGGCGAATCACGCCGTTTTTTGGCGAGACGACAAATCATGCATTAACAGAATTCATTGGAATATAAAACGAAAATTTTCGTTTATTATATTGTTTTAAACTGCAATTTTGTTTGGGCCTCATTTTTTTTGCGTGGAAAGACTGGAGATGACCTTCAAGAATTTGGCTTCAAATTTCCGGTTGGAGGTAGCATTCCAGTCCTATTCAGTTCAATGCCAAAGACTGACCATAGTCACGCTCCCGCGATTGTTGATGCTCATTTAAATCGCCTTGCTCTTCTTTCCCCGGGTATAAATAGCAGTGTGGAATTAGTATACTCTCGACACTGGTTTTTTCCCTATGCGAGTGCCTCGGGGATTAAGTTAGTCTACTCAAGCTGGGGATTCCAGCGACATGTCTGGTAGCAATGCTTCATAATATAATTACACTTGTGTTACCTGTACTCCAGTCTTCCAGGTCAATGCTAGCGTTCCCATCCCGCCCTTACCACTCTGTATTGCACAATTTTGCATCTTCCTCTAACAGTGGCCGCCATACCATCCATACCTCAAAGGATTACGGGCAAGACAAGTGTAAATAGAGTACTTATTGGCGTCCACGGATATAGGACTGTTGTTGTGAAGATCTTGCACGCACTGCCGCTCGAATAAAGTCACAAGGGAGGTTGATATTGTATTTTTCCTTACCATAATGAAGTAGACATTTTCATCTGACAAAAATGGCCAATTTTTGAACACCTACCATGGCTGGGTAAATCGTTATAGGGTTTCTGTCCGCCTTGTGTTTATAGTTTGACCCGCTATTAGTGCTTGCTTTAATATTTCAAATGGCGTCAAAACAGGGCTTCCTTCTGACCATAGTTAAGAGATGAAATGGTTAGGAAACTCGGCTTTCGCTTTGTTGTGTCTTTTTGTTTGCATTTGTGCACGATCACGGTTAATGAATTTATTGTATTTTTATGAGTCGACCAATAAAAATGTTTGGGCTTAATCTCCAAACCGTATTTCTGAAATATTAATGAATGTAAGAGAAAATATATGTGCACGGTCAGGTACCGTTCAACATAAATCTCATTCAATTGGTAGCTGCTTTGTAGTTTGACAAGTTTCCTACCATGTTATCTTTCTTGTTATGCAAATTTCAAAAATATGCAGTAAACATGGTTCATGGGAATCCATCAAGAATTACAAAATATATAATATGGGTTTGATATATATTTTATGTTGAATACTCGCGAAATTTGATATACATTTTTAGATTTAGCTTAAGAATAATAACAGTCCCCTTGGCTGCATTCCATCTACTGACAGCGTACCTTGCCAGGTACTAGTAACTCGAGTTCTAGACGTGCTGGAACAACAAACTATACACCAAAATACTCCTCGTTGTTCAAGGATTCTAGCGAGATATAACCTGCCTTATAACTCTCGGTACTTCGCAAGATATAAGCGAAAACGGCACTTCGATGAAATCCACAATAATGCAACGCAAAATTGCGGAATATTTAGCATGACATAATATTCAGCAACTAGACTCTGTAGCTCAGTTGGTTAGAGCGTTACACTGGAATCGCAGGGTCACAGGTTCGATTTTTTCCCGGAGGGCCTAAGGTTGCATTTTTCGCAACTGCTCCTGGTTAGGTCTAAAAATGTATTAAAATTTTCGTTCGAATATTCCATCAACAAAACACGTACTATTAGTTCTATCGAACGAGATGTCGAGAAAAAATCTTTAAATTTACCCATACCTTCTACTGGCATTACTCCCATCATGTATACACGAATTTGCGGTTAATGCGCAGCAACTGGACTCTGTAGTTCAGTTGGTTAGAGTGTTGCACCGGAATCGCAGGGCCACAGGTTTGATTCCTGTCAAATACTTCTGTAGGCATGTTTCCCCTCTTAGGCCGTATTCTGTGGCCCGAAAATATGCCTAGAAATTAAACTCCGCTGCCCCCAGTCGGGAACTAAGTTATAAAAGCGTAATATAATAGTTTTTAACTTACCTTACAGAAATTTACTTGTTGTCATCTCTGTAGACCAGCATTTTTTTTCGCAATAGCGACCGAAACTATAGACGGAGGGAAACTGCGAGAAGCTGCAACAAAGAAAAATGATGAGCGGATTCTTCTTCACATTTTAAACAAGGACTGTGTTGCTGAAGAGGTAAAGTACCATAAACGCTGTTACAAGCGCTACGTATCTCCCGTAGAGCACATGAATGTAACGGAGGAAGGATTTGAAGAACCGATAGATAGCAAGCCTTTTGATTCTTTTTGTGTTTATGTGAAGAAAAACATCATCGACGACGACAACATCTTTTACATGAATAAACTAAAGAATGAATTTGTAAAGATTGTTAAAGATTTGGAAAATAAAGACGCATCAAACTACCGAACATTTCGTTTAAAAGCAAGACTGCAAGAAAGATTCCCGCAACTCGTTTTCCATACGCCAAAGGTCAGGAACAGAAGTGAGATTGTTTACGCAGAAGACCTAAGTCGTGGAAATGTAGCAGAGATGATGTTGACTACGGAGGAGCAAAGCGATTTGGATGAGACGGAAGATGAAGAAATGCGTGAATTCAATCAAGATACCCTAAGGAAAAATGACAAGATGGTTCAAAACTTAAAGGAACTATATTTATCTGCGCTTACATTGAAAGAGAATATTCGTCGGCATCAAGAATCATGGTATGATAATTGGCCTCCTTTAGCATCTGACATAACCGGCGAAAGTGTAAAGAAAACTGTGTCTCCTCTTTTATTTAATTTTTCTGCTTGGTTGCTTGGCTACTCGGATGATCCAGAGGAGTCAGAATATGTTTATCTAGACGAGAAACCAGCCGTTAAGGTGTTTTCAATCTGCCAAGAAATTGTATATGATAACAGTAGAGGAAAGACACAAACGGCAAAGTCCCTATCATTGGCTATATTTGTCAGACAAATATCAGGTTGTTCTGGCCTTATTGATATCTTCAATAGTCTTGGACATTGTGCGTCCTTATCCACCACAATGTCTTACGTCACGGCAATCGCACAATTGAATATCAATACAGCAATTTTGATTCCAAAAGAATTCGTTGCAAATGAGGCTGTCAACATAGTTTACAACAATATTGATTTTGGGGAGGAGATCAATAAACAGACACATGTGACTAACGGTATTGTTACTCAGAGGATCATGTCAGAAAAGCAGGTTTATCCAGAACAGACTGTAACGATAAAAAAATGCCAGCGGACGGTGAAAGTACCCGGTTCAGACGTCGTGCCTTTCAGTCTCGGAGTTAAAAAGACGCCAAAGTTTCATAATTCAGGACTAGTTACTAATACAACTGCTTGTGAAACGGCCCAAAAACTTGATTTGGCTTATGTGTTGATTAAAAGTTTGCCATCAGATGACTATATCGTTCCAGGATGGACTGGCTTTAACACAATACTGTGTGAAGATGTTATCCTCCCTGTTTCAAGGATTGGTTATCTTCCCGTTATCGACGCATCGCCAACAGAATTTTCAACGATTCATGCTATTCTGAAAAGATGCACGAAAATAGCCGAAAAATTGCAGAGACGATTTGCAACACTTGTATTCGATGAAGCTATATATTCTAAAGTACAGCAGGTCAGGTGGAAAAATGACATTTTCTACAATCGTTTTATTGTGCGGTTTGGGGAATTTCATGTGATAATGTCATTTTTGTCTTCGATTGCCAGAATTTTTCAAGACGGAGGATTAAAGGTATGTCATACTTAATCGTGATGATAAGTACCATGAAAAATTTCTAAGACTAAGTCGTTTATTTATCATTCTTAAAATAGACATCTATACGGAAGAAAATAAGTCGCGACTTAACTAAGACGCGTCTTATATAAGACGTGAACACCTTCGTATAAATGGTCAGTTTTCAATAAGTCGCGGCCTATTTTGGACAAGCGGCAACCCCTGTTCTCATTTTAGTCGCGGCTTACTTTGCTTACGAACAAATTGTACCATTTATATGAAGGTGTTCACGTCTTATATAAGACATGTCTTAATTAAGACTCAACTTATTTCCTACCGTATAAATGGCTCTATTAATGCATGGCAGTTCTCTGAAAAGGTTTATAGGAATTCCCAGACCTTCTTCATTAAATTAATTTGTAATTTTTCTTAGGACGTGCTGATCGAGTCTGGTCTTGTAAGCGAGGGATCAATTACAGGTGTTTTATCTGGTAAACACTATAACAAGTCCATAATGAATCACAAAATGATCTATGAAGCGTTACAACATCTGCGATTCGAAGCATTTATGGAAACATTGGACGATAAATCTAGAGAGTATATCCAATTAATTGTTCAGGCGGCGGGGAACACCTTCTTTGAAGATAAACTGAACGACTTCATTGAAAATATTTGAAAGTGAACAGTTTGCTGATTTAATAGATCGTTACGATACCTTCATCGCAGAATCTTCAGCAACGTCGACGACTTTGCTTATCGGACCATGTATATCAGAATGGAAAGTAAAACGATTAAGTTACGGTTAAGGCATAAAAAAACAAATCGACCGATCAGGCATTACTCGGTGTTCCCTTTAAATTTTTAAGTCTAACATTTTCTCGTTTTGTTTTTCAAGGCATCCTATTAATGTTCATTCGAGCCACCAGACAGGTTGATTGGGAACTTCATTTGTCTGCATTTCGGTCGATGATTCCCTGCTTTTTCGCGTGTGACAGAGTGAATTATGCAAGATATGGTTCAGCGTATTGGCTAGAGATGACGTCCTTAGAGAAGACTCATCCAGATATATCAACGTACCAAGGAGATTACATTTATATGGCCGAGACAAATTGAGATCGCGATTTTTAAAAGCTTCCAATTTTGTAAATTAATAAACTAAGACATGCCCTTTCTGCTTGATTAAAAGGTATTCTGCCAAAGTTGTCTTCTAACTTTTCTGTCCAGCGACAAAGTGATCATGGTTTTTCAGCAGTGGCTTGCGACCAAACAATAGAGCAAACGGTTAGTCGAGATTCAAAAACGAAGGGTGGTTTGACTGGCTTTTCAATGACTCGAGCGTCTGTCCATAGATGGTTGCTGTCACAGACAGAAAGAGCCGCAATATTCCACGGTAATGTTTATTCTATTTTTTACTCTAAGTTTCATTCCTTTATTTAAATAATTCCGATCCCTATGTGGCTATCGTTATCAAACATTCTTTCTTTCAAGGCGGAGGAAAGATCTCGATAGGACCAAGAGTGAAAGGCACGAGAAGTCTGTAAATGATGGTAAATTCACCATCTCAAATATGACAAATACTTTCATTGGCGAACAGACCGGTCTTGTTAATATTTCAAATGGCGTGGAATTCGATGCTTCAACTGCGGACGGAATCCTCAATGCTGAAGAACGTGGAGAACATAAGTTTTCTGAAATTTGTCAAGGGAATCTTTTTACCGATGATCCAGACATCTTCAGTTCGATTCAAAATAACAAACTTAAAAAATTTTTGTCTGACAATGTAAAGATAAAAAACTGCAAAGGCCAGCTGATTGCTCTGAAGACAGATCGAAACCTTTTTGCCCAGCTACTTGTTATGTCTAAATCGCAGGAATTGGACTTGAACGAATTACTCTCTTACAGTCTAAGCGATTACCCGCTTTCCCTTGCTACGGTTACTGGAGGGCTGGTGAAGACGGCGAAGTGCAAGATGTTCCAAATTTTGAAAAGTATGTTTGAAGATCCAGTTGTGAACTTCGAAAACATTGACGAACGTAATGCACTTATTGTTGACGCCTTTGCGATCTTGCATGCGTTGAAAGGAAGTTGGAAAACATTTAGTGACTTTGCAGACGAGACCTTTGCTTTGTTAATAAAGATAGCCTGTCAATCGAAAGCAGTCAGACTGGATTTCGTTGCAGACAGGTATCCAGGAATTAGTATAAAGAATGCTGAAAGATGAAGAAGAGCTGCTCAAGGAGTGCAAAGAGTTCGTATCCTGAACAAAAATCAGAATGTTCCAAAGCAGTGGAGAAAGTACATGACCTCCGGGGAGAACAAAGAATCGTTAATGGTTTTCTTATGCGAGTACTGGTGTACATATGAAACTTCTAAACTCAATAACTTAGAGTGCCTGTATATCACTTCAAAAGACAAATGCTATTTATTAGTCCCTGGTCCCTCTCCAAATGCTGTTCTACTACATCAAGAAGTACGGTAACTAGAGAGTGACCACGAAGAAGCTGACACGCGCTTATTGCTACATTCTCAACACGCATCATTCAGTCACGACCGCATCATTGTTAAATGTTCGGACACGGATGTATTTGTGCTCTGTATCGCTAATCAGAAAAACATTGGAAAGCCGTTGTTTTTGATGACCGACACTGGCAACAAAGTTTGCATCATAGATATCTCAGCTATCTCGCATTCACTCGGAGAAGGCTTATGCAAATACTTGCCAGGATTTCATGTTTTCTCGGGTAAATATTTTTTAAACTTTACGTATGCTGCATACACCAGTTTCATTGATAAAGTTTCGTCTACTTTTTATAGGATGTGATTCTACGAGCACCTTTCTTGGAAAAGGAAAAGCTAAGCATTGGAAAATAGAGGAAGACTACCCAGAATTTCGTTTCCAGTATCAGAAGATCTCGTCAATTCACTGAATAAATTCGTCTGCTTGCTTTATGGTAACATGATTTCAACGAGTGTTGATGATTGCAGGTACAGACTTTTTATATCCGGAAAGTATGCCGGCGATGCTCTTGCCCCAAATTCGGATAGCCTGCTGAAGCACTTCGAAAGGAAGAATATTCAAGCAGCTTCCTGGTTTCAGTCCTTGACACGCCAACAAAATCTTCCATCTGCAGTGGATAACGGCTGGAAATTGATCGGTGGGCAATTAGAAATTGAATGGATGACTCGCCCCACTGCTCCTGATATACTTCTTAATTGTATCCATTATACTTGTAAGACTGGTTTCAAAACGATGCGTGGTTCTTGCGTTAAGTCTGGACTTAAATGTAATGAATAGTGTGGCTGCATAAGCTGTCAAAATAGTCCGCAAGAAGATGACGAAGATGACGAGTTAAATTTCGATGGATTATCCGCTTCTACAAGTTATTTCGATAACGAACAAGAAAGCGATGATGAGTTTTACATGGACTGATCCAGTAATAATCCATTCATGTACAGAGTCTGTAGGAAGTCACTTCGTTAAACATTTTTTTGAAGAGTACCTGGTCCTTGTGCACCATGCAAGTTTCTAGAGCGAAAGCAGAATTTACAATGCAGAGTTTTAAGAGAATAATACGCCGTGTTATAACCCCCAAATAAAACAAAATTGCATAAAATCTTTCTTGCAAGTAACACAGGATACGTAATGCAACTGTAAAAGAAAGTCAATTGTAATCTCAAAAATTAAAGGGTAGTGAGTTCATTATTCAGTTGCTTGTAACTGTATTTTCAGTAACGAATGTTTTGAAAATCAGTTGACTCAAATTTGCGCGAATTTCCCCGAGTACATGCATTCTTTGAAGTCTTAGCCTCATTAACTATCGTTTTGAAGACGTCAGGAGTGGGGTTAGCCTTCGAAAATTACTTTTAAGTTACTGAGTAACAATCAAAAGTTGTTTAACATGTTTTTATTCAATTCTAAATTTGAAATAGCAACCAAAACTCGAGTTTCGGGCTCATAATGATCACTGGCTGTCATGATAAAAAACTAGCGTGACCCCAATTGTGACTAACATGCATATCCTCAATAATCCAAGATGGTGGACAGCTCATTGCTTTCAGTCAAAATATTTCAAGAACCAAGCAAGATATGAAAAATCAGTAACAAAATTTTACAAATAATTTTAAACGTTCTTTCAAATGAGACAACAAAATTTTTTGTTGCCAATGTCCTTTAAAAACATTTTTTACAAATTGGAAATTTGATGATGTATCTGTCAAATCCAAGAGTGTCCATTCCCCCCCCTCCTAATGCTAGAGGGGGGGATAAAAAACAGGTGAAAATGGGGCCGCAAGTGGAAATTTTCCCACCCTGGGGAACCTTCTTACATCTCCACTCAAGAGAGGTGGTAAATTAATGTAAAGTGCCTCACAGTGAGTGGGAGGGGATGATTATGGTGCATTAGGTGCCAAGTCACTGTAGAGTAGACCTTATTAGTATAGTTTCGGCAGTTCACTTATTTCTATTATATTCATTATATGTATGCTGCAGAAAATGAAAATGAAGATGTGACTATGATATACTGAAGATAATACTGACTGTGCACCTGTAAGTGAGTTTTCAGGTATCCTCTACAACAGTATTTAGTAATTTATACATTACATCGGTACTTGTATGTGAAAAATATTCCATGCAGCAACATTATCCAGTGCATAAATGCTCTCTTTAATCCTTTATATATATATTATTCAACTTCTTAGAACTGATCAAATGAAAACCTAATTCAAATTCCATGCACATTAATTGGACAACTGATTAGTTGTAGTATTATTTAATTCCTTGAAATTTTATTAAGGTGCATTCCAGCTCAATTGGTTAAATTATGGATGTAAACTCTATGATACAGTATACAGTTATCTCACATGATTATGTCAATGTATTTGGTTTTTGCCTTAGATATTCAAAGTTGATGTTAAAAATATATTTATAGGATTCTCATGAAGTAAACCACGAGTTTAACAATTAATCTGACCAAGACCAGAAACTGGTGAGCATTTTTCCTTTTCACTTATTGAAATATACTTAATTCTAGCTCTTAAATATCCGTTGTTTGGCATTTGTAGCATTTAAACACTGATTAAGTATATTTAAACACTAGGTTTCATTTCAAAGAGGTTAATATGCTTAATCAACCAAATACAGAGGTTAGTATAGTGTTTCCTAAAAATATTATTATTGTGCAGATTGTGTAACGGTAAATATACTGTAGCTTTTATTAACCCATTGACTGGCAGTACCATACCACTGATGTCTGGCGTTAGACAAAGTAAAATGCAAAAGTAGGGCGCATCTGGGCACATTGCCAGCTAATGGGTTAATTAATTATTGTGCTGCTGGCAATTAAAAAAATGGTCACAGTACAGGCAGTGGTTGTTACACCTATAAGTATCATGTGGTGCCTATTAACGTCTGTCATTAAGTTCCCTTTCTGATTCTATACATTTGTCTGTATAGATAAGGTATACCTTGGACCATTGTTCGCTCAAACAAAGCTTCAGTACCTTACCAATAAAACTAACAACATGCATGCTGTCATGCTTGCATGTTGTGGGTACGAATAGGTTTGCTTATTTTTCATTTTTCATTCATGTATGCTACAATAAGTAGTCACAGGGCCCCTAGATAGATAAGTGTATTCACCTATTAACTGGCATTGCACCCAGATGAGCCTATTTCAGTATTTTACTCCGTCTAACACCAGACGATTTTACTTGTCAGTGGTACTGCTAGTCAGTAGCGTAGCCAGCCCGCCCATTTAGTCCGGCTATGCAAATTTGTTCGTGTTCATTGACGGTGAAAACAATCAATTTCTAAAGAAATGAATAACGATAATGATTTGAAATTTGCATAGCGGGACCAAATCGGCAGGCTGGCTACGCCACTGCTGCCAGTTAATGGGTTAAGTCGTTTTCTCAATGCATGTTTTTGAACAGATCTATAGTGCGTATTGTACAATTTGGATTAATCCCATAATTGAGTGCAGTGATCAATTATTAATCTCAAATATTTTGCTATTTTATTTGTTGCAGAAAAAACAATTACCGCATGTTCACTATTCGCAGCTGCTTGTTAATTTTGAATATGTAACAGAATTAGAAAATTGCACATCATATGCTGTATGTGACTATGATGTAGAAAGGAGACATATTAAGGTAAAGCATATGTATATAGCTGTAAGTAATATATCATACACGAGAAGGAGTTTATTATAGTGATTTGAAACACCGAAAAGTGTGTTGAAAAACAAGGCGCTAGCCGAGTTTTTTAACATACTTAGAGGTGTTTTTAAATCACTATAATAAACTACTTCGAGTGTATGATATAGCTTCACAAACAAACCAGTATTTAAAGAGAAATTCAACGCGAAAGTTGAGTGTTTATTACCGTCGTATCAAGACAACGATACGGTTGTGATTTCCTTTGTGTTTGGCTCATGAATTATTAATGAGTTTGAGAATGTCATACATAAATGATTGAGACTAGTATCTTTCTTTCCCGTGTCCATTGGAACATGTATTAATCATCGTCCAAATGAGCTTCAACGCTAAAATTCTCACAACTATACATTCTGCACAGATTCCGGTAGTAAGATTCCAGGTTTATGTTAAAGTGTTGCATCAGCCATTATTTATATTAATGCGCAGCTAAGCAATTCTTGGTTTCACTTTACAAATATTTTATCAAGTGTAATATTTGTGTCTTATATATTCACTTTTTTGTCGAGAAGATGGACATTTTTTCTGTGAGATTGACGACAATCCCTTCACTCGTCAGGGAGGTGATGGAGCTTTATTTAAAAGCGAAAGACGAGGAGTCGAGGAGATAACCCACGCGTTATCGACACAGACTTTGATCGCAAGTCTAGCATCAGTTGGGTGCAAAATTGTGATCTCTTGATCGAAGCAATCTAACGAGCAATCTTACAAGCAAATCAATACTTATCAATGCCAAATCAAAACCTATAATACAAACGAGAATCTAGTATTTCTAAATATTAACAAGGAAGTAGGTCGCGATTTTGAGGTTGACCTTGGGAAATATAAAACAAATGTCAACGAGACTAAAAATATGTCACAATCTTTACAATACAAAATCAAATGAACTTATATTAAAGACAAGAACGCATATGACTCGCCGTTCATGCATGCATTTTATACGATGGTATAGTCTATAGATGTCAAATACTGATTACAAATATTAAAAGGGAAAATAAAGAATTCAAAAAAATTGTGATGTACGATTGAATAAAATGTATTTGGCTGTCTACAGTGTTGACAACTTGACATACTTCCATTCAACCATGCAGTGTTTGCTGACTTTATATAATAGCTATATAATTTCATTTCAACAGTGTTATGAACCGCCGCGACATACATGCACAGCAATTACGCATGTACAGACCACGCTTGTCCTCCAGTTAGTCAATATAATGTGACATAGATTTTTTCCCTTTGAAAGTGAAACTTTGCACTATCCTTGGATCACTAGTTTCTTTTAGCTTCACTCTTCTTTTTATCATAATGTAGATTGTTGGATATTGGTTTCGAGTGTGGGTTCCGTTGCCCTGATTGTGGAATTGGTCCAGACAAAATTGTTTTAGGTGTATACCACTGAGCTAAATATATCTGGAAGACGTGCTGCTAATGTATGCCAGGCCGAAAAGTGAAGCCAAAAACATGGCGGATTTTGGCGTCAATTGACGCCATTGCCATGACGACTAGTCCCAAATGCCAATGGTAATTACCACTGACCAGGCTCAATTATATTTTCACACCCGCTACAATATTCACATCCCCCTGGTTTAAAAAAAAAATTTAACCAGCTTTTGTCGTGAAATCTCGATGTTTTGGAGTTTTCGATATATTTTTTCAATTTATTTGAAGACGTACAAGTCGTACACGATATTTTCGTCCATGAAGGACAACAAACAAAGATTAGAACCTCGACAAATGTGGGAAAAGACGTTGTTTGAACTTTGAAGCGATGCTGCAGTAGCCTGTAGCCAGTAGCTGACAGGTATATTTTATTACTTTCACCGTTCATATATACTTCGACATAACTATGGATATTTCGTGAAAAATGGCAAGACTAATGATAAAATATACTTTATTTGTTATAATTGTTTATAAGAAAACGGTCCCCTTGTACAGCATGAGTATTAAAAATAACCTATTTTAGCCATGAGTTTGCAGAACTAGTCAAACCACAATACCATATTAAGCTTTGTTTTTTCTCGATGATTCCCACAAAGCAAAGGGGTATTTTGTATAAAATACTGTAAAAATGTTAGAATTTCATATTTTTAATTTCATACTAGTTTGTCAGTTAGTTGTATCTTTGGGCTTAGAAATATTTTTCTGTCAGCTGTTAAAATGGTGCCCTTAGGTTGGGGTGCCCCAATTCTTAAGATTCTTAGGTTGGGGATATTCTTCATTTACTACAACTGTTGTGATTGTATTTCCTACATTTTCTGATATGACTTTCCATCATGAACTAGTGAATGAATGAACGAACAACTTTATTTGAAGATGATAAAAATAACACATGACAGCAATACAGCTGAAAAACCTGTGGCCCTCATACAATATATACAAAGTTATAGATTATATCTACTTTATAACAACGATAAAGCTATTTAGAAAGAGAACTATAGAAGAGATCTTATGATTATATATATATACATCTACAATTTACTGAAGCTTTTAACTGATCACATTAACTGTTCAAATCGGTCAATACCCTTATATGAGTCCAGGAAGTGGTTTTTTAGGGCAAACTTAAAAAAAAGTATCAGGAAAGAGGTATATGAAGAGTATCAGGGATAATTTCCCACAAGTGCATGCACCCACAGTCCTAGTGTATCAACAATCTTTTGTTCTCTTGCCAGTATATAACATGCTTTACTCATTTAACCACTGATTGTACCCTACCACGGAAGAGTAAAATCGTCTGGCTTTTGACAGAGTAAAATATTCCCAGACACCGGCAAATTCTTTTGTTAGCTCACTAACAGTGTTTTCAGTAATAATAAGAATATAATATAATATAGTAATTAATATAATATAGTAATTATTATAATATAGTAATTGTAATATAGTAATTATTGTCATAGCAGGCTGAACTTCAAATATAGGTGTCTGCACTCAAAATTTCCAGATGAAAGACAGATATGGATTTTGCAAAAAAACAAATAAATAGACAAATTTGAAAGCCGTAATAGCATGGACATATTTTCATATTTATTACTAGGGGAGTGCCAGAAGTTTTAGGGGGTGAGCTGGTGAGGTAACACAAAGCGTCACCAAACGTTGCGCTAAGCCCCCAATTAGGTCCAGGGGTGGAGCCGGTAATAGGCAGCGGTAAACCGCCGGTAACCGCCTCTAATTGAAAACACTGCAGTAACTGGCAGTACCCTAGTACATATACAAAGGAAACATAAAGCCAGATTTCCATTGAATTACAACCACAAAATTTGGACCAGTTGCAATAGCAAACAGTCTATTTTTACAATTTTGCAACAAGGCAATTGTGATAATTACTATTTGAGCCATTATTTGGCAGTACCCAACAACTGTAGAGTAAATTTAGCCTTTCTCACACCACCATTTTTGGGGTACTGCCTTCTCCAGATCAGATAATATAAGCACTGAAAATGTGATTTTCTATAAAACAGTGTAGTTGTAAGTATTTATAAGCATTGTGGTGTTAGATTTTTCACAGCATTTTTTAAAAACGTACCCCAAAAATGGCAGATTTGGGCCTTTGTGAGAAAGGCTAATTGTCTGGCATTGGACAGTTAAATACTAAAGTAGGGGTCATTGCCAAATAATAGGTTAACAAGAGACACTGCATGGCAGATAGTTAACTGGTAGTACTTAACCCATTAACTGGTAGTATCTTACCACAGACTAGTAAATATGTTTGTCGTTAGACATAGGAAAAAACTAAAATAACGCACGTAGGCGCTTTCCCAGCTAATGCGTTAATGGAACTCTGGCTTGACTAACAGAACAAATCAGTAAGTCACAGTAATTTATAAATATATATTTGTAACAAAAGGAGGACAAATTCATTTTAGCAACAAACAATCAAAAACAATTAAATAAGTTACTTCTTCCTGGGATTTTGCAAAAAAAACCCATGGGATTTGACATTTTTGATTGAGTGAGTATCAAATTCCCCATATGCAGGTCAAAAATCTCTATGAAGTTGGAAAGAGACCTCAGTGGCGAGTCACTACTCACTTGCATTGCATCAGCTGATTGATATGCAATACTACGCATGGTGTCAAATTCCCTTCGTTTGTCCCTCCCCTTGGACTTAGCATTGACAGGTGCATGAAAGGTTAAGACAATCAGAGCAAAATATGTAAAGTTACTGTAAAGTTGTCATTACATTGTTATGCCAATACTTTTAAATATTATTCGATATTTCATTTATATACATTTCTATCTGTACTAGTGTGAAATTGTTCCATAAATATATAGGTTTTAATAGAGACAGACCAATCGGAACAGACTTGTCCAACAATCGGAAAGGCAATGAAAGCATGTGCCACATATCCAGCATACTATTACTACATATTGAAATTATAAAATGTTATTAGGTGCTAAAACATATGGGCTCATGCAAAATTGGGAAAAATATATTGTATTGGTGGGTTTAACCACATGTTACAGGGCAGCAGATGGTGGTCAACAGCAACTTAAGAAATGTTGGCACTTATAGGAGCAAGAAAATTAAACTACATCTCTCAATTTTATATATTTGCTTTCAAATGCAAGACTACTATGTACAATGAAAACAATTATTATTATTTTTTCACTTTGATAAATGCAGATTGACCCCCATTTGCTGCATTGTAATGCTCAGTGAAACCCACCTCCACTGTGGATTCAAAATTCTCTATAAATTCAAACAGTACAACATTATGACTTGAATAAAGAAGTAATAGTACTTATGTGATGTACAGTCTGATGTACAGGTAAACTGGCCCCAAAGGCCACATTTGTGACAACGACCTAAAATTCAAATGAAGTAAAAATATTTTTTAATATTCAGAGGTTTGGGTGGGTGTGTGTATTCATAAAATTTTAGTGGATGCTGTCCATCCATAGCTTACATTTTCAATTTTTATTACTGAAAATATGTAACATATTTCAATTCCAATAAACTCCCTGCTTCTATTTCAGGGTCTTGCAATTTTACTAAACCTAACCCTTTCTCCTTTTAGGGGTTTTACTTTTCTTGAGTCATTCAACCATGTGAACCATTGAACCAACAAAATGAACCATTGAAGCATAATGGATCCATACAGTATTGGGTTAAACTCTATCATTAATTAAAGCCACATTAATGTAGCCTACTTTATTATTTTACTCAATTTAATGCCAGACAATTTAACTTATCAAGGAGAAAGTGTTGGGCATAA
Source organism: Trachythela sp. YZ-2020 (assembly GCA_016169945.1). NCBI lineage: Eukaryota > Metazoa > Cnidaria > Anthozoa > Malacalcyonacea > Clavulariidae > Trachythela > Trachythela sp. YZ-2020. Next base: position 162,682 of record JADLSH010000064.1, read on the forward strand.
AAGCAAAATTATGCATTTAAAAGACCAAAAGCACGAACCTGAGATTTCTGAGATATTGTTGACACAGCATCTGGCAGCAGCATTCTTTGCCCAACATGTTGCATCATGTCCACACTGAAATGTTCTGAGCAAAGATGACTTCCTTTCGTCTGAAATATACTCAACTACTGCTTTACGCAATTAGGTCCTATCCAGCCTATCTAGGCTACTACTGCACAGAAATACCAAAAAAATATGGAAATGAAAAAACTATTATATACAGCTAGAAATATTGCTGCTATAAACAAACCGAAAATTTTGCCTGACTATACAAAACATTAGCTAAATTTTCTCAAAGAAAAGGGATAGCTATAGGCTTATACGCTTTATATATACATGGCAATTTTTTGTTTAAAAACGTTTTTTTACGCCATTTCTGCTTGTACAATTTACACTATGTGAAAATTAAAATTGAGCCTTTGTGTCACAGATTAAAGAGTTAGATCATTATAAATCTGTGTTTGTGTACAGGCCTGCAGTAAAAACTACAAAGTATAAAGGAGTTTCATGGATGCTTACCGGTGAGAAGAAATATTGTTGCAGCCAAATGCGCAGCAAAAAGGCATTTTTCTCTCGTCGTTGTTGGATAAACAACAAAGCCGGGAAAAAAATAATTAAAATATTGGTGCAAAAACCAGGGGGGGGCAAAACTTTGTTTGAAGCTTAGGATCGCGGTTTGTCAGTGGTAATTACCATGGCCATTTGGGACCAATTGGCGTCAGCAAATGCCTAAATCCGCAGGTGAGTGGCACCTCTTAGAAGATGCCATTTCATTGGCTGATGAAAATTCAGCAGTGGTCTTGGTTGTCTCCAATCAGAGCAACGCAATTTAATCACGTGGCTTACTTAATTTTATATTTTTATTTTCGTAGTACCGGTAGTTATTCTAAAATAATAAACGAGCTAGCTTTTTACTGAGCTTTGTACGATTTATATATGATCAAGTGAAGACTATGAAGATATATGAAGATATGCGAAGATATGAAGATATATGAAGATTAAAAGAGCGGTAAATTATAAACGGAATTTTTGCGCTCACATAAATGGTAAGTGATGTATGAATTACTAACGATATAGACTGTTGAAACGTATTTTAAAAATACTAATAAAGATAAAAAATCCATGTAAAATTAGTCTGTATTTAATAAAAGTATCAAAAATCCTTGTAAAATTACTTGACAAATCTTATACTGTAAAATTCATAATAATTAATTATCTATAAAAATATACGATAAAAATGAAGGAAGATCCTCAAAATTTGAAAGAGTATGACATCAGTGGACGGAATCGACATTTCCTCATAAATATGTGATCTAAATTTATATAAAAGTATACGTTCTGATAACTGCTCTGGTGCGAGCCCGAATATAATTGCGTTTTATGTTCAACAAAACAACTGGGAATTGTTGTTATATTTAGTACAAAATAACCCGGACTTTCAAAAATCCAATATTTCAGTATCGTACACTTTTTAGGAATGATTTACCCCTGGACAATAGCTTTTCCGCTGTCAAGATCAGATTAAGCAAACATGCAGGCAATAGCAGTCGTCGAATTTGTCGCCGACTTTATGCGATTAATAGGCAATGGTCATGCATAAATTAGAGTCGGATCCTGTAATCCATGTTAGGCTATATATAGGAATAAAATAGGAATAGCTGTATTGAACTTGCTTGTGGCTATGGATTTTATACTTTTTAATAACCAAATTTATTTGGAGTATCTAAATATAGATATTACCACAACCACTGACAGACTGCACTTATGAAATAAACATCGTGTGAAGATGGAGATCTGATTGGTCCCCGTGAAATAGTTGCATGATACTATACCTCAGACCAAGCCAAACCATATTATTTAATACCGATATTTATTATATGGCAAGCATTTGTTTTGGTGTATCGCGCAATTTGATAGGCTGCTGACGAGGCAGGATTTTCCGTATTGCCCACGGGCAATACGGTATTCTTATTGCCCTGCGACGACTTGAACACATTTCAAACCAATAAAAGCATAAAAAAATCCTTAAAAATAATTTAAAACAAAGAAAAATAAACGGAAAATACGGAAAAGGGATAACTACAAGGGATAAAATCAAGTTTTGTTGGCTCAAGCCGAAATATTAAGGTAAATTTTACGATGTTTTTAACTAAAACAGTCAAGAATATTTTTGTTTTTTCGAACATGCAAAGTTGTTGATTCGATAGCTCAATATCACTATATTTTCTATTAATTTTATATTTTATTCGATAAATGGTACTGTAGAGTAGTTTTACTAAGCTAAGACTAGATAAATATGTAAAAAACTAAGACAAATTTGTATCATTGAAATTATTTTGACATTTGAAAATGACCGGCTTTGAGTTTCGGACTTTGTAGTTTGCCCTCGCGTGACCAATTTTTGGCAAAATGAATTGTTTTTTGTTGTCTGAGATGCCATATAATAAACAACTTAGTAACTTCGACTCTTCGGTCTGTACGGTAAAATATCAAGCCTCGGTCTTGCTGGATTGACCTCGCTATCGCTCGGTCAATACAGCAAGACCTCAGCTTGATATTTTACCGTACAGACCTCACGCTCAGTTAGTAAGTAGTTAGTATTTGCAGAAGATGGCTGTTAATTTGAGGATTTATAGAACAAGGCAAAATGTGGTTTAAAATTTACTGCGAGAAGACTTTAAACTATTATAAAGATGCGAAGACTTGCACGCTTTAAAACATTTGCACGATCAATGCAAATATAAACGGTAAATAAATTCCATTGATATTTCGACGTTAAAACAAGATTTTTTATCTATATATATAAGGATTAAGGGTACGTAAACTAGAAGATAGGCGGTATCAAATGCTGAATGTATATGCAATTTTTAATAAAAGTATAAAACACACTATAACAATTGACCTTTTCGGCACTAAAAACACGTGCAGCGCCACGTAACAAAAAATGTAAACAAACACCATGAGTTCGAACATTTGTACAAGCTCGTACTATATGTTCGAACAACAGCTTGCACGCGATCGCGCTATAAAGTTTTAAAATAAAAGCATTTTGGGAATCTTGGTCAAATTTTCAGCCACTACTAGTAAACAATGAAAAGTGGTTTCGAAGGCATTGATTTTAAAACGACGACTGTCGTGGAAATAAATAAATATTTAGTTGAAGTGGAGTTAGCGTAAATGGCTAAGTCTATAACAAACAAGTATTAATATAAAAAGCTTGATGGGCAACAACTCGAGCGAAGAAAGACGTTATGGCAAATTAATAATTCATGATACGGAAATTGAAAACCGATTCAAAATGAAAGTCGACTCGCCGCCATTCGGACTATACGATATATTCAATCACTTGATTTGCCAATCGACCAACTAACGACAAACAAGGCCTTGCCGCATACAAGTCTTTCGATGACTACAGACTGTTTGAAGAGTAGTATGTAGAATCGTTGTTAAAAATCACGCTAAAGATGAAGGTCTACATGTGCTGTTCTTTGCGTGGTGGAAATCTGTCGCGCGTTTCTCTCACATCAATGTCACTATTTTGCGCATAAGTGTGTTTTCTTTTTCTTTTTTAATGAGATGGTAACTTTTCTTTCTCTATCACCAACTCTAGGACTTCGCATGGTTGCGTGCTTGAGGTCGGCTTCTTTAACCACAAACAGGGACCGCTTGTTGCGCTATTATTATTGCCACGAGTATTTAAAAGTTATTCGAGCGAATACATTGCTGCAGATATGTGCTTACATCCACCGTCACGACCACCTTTACATATACACTTCGCATTTAGAATGCTGCCTCTGTTTGCGCCTTTTCTCTCCACGATGACCACGGTGAAATACAGGTCGTAAAAGTCTCTCCTGTCATCGGTTTTAATCTTCATGGCTGGTCTCACTTTCCCAACATAAACATGTAGACCTTCATTCTTTAACGTGATTGTTAACAACGACTCTACATACCCCTCTTCAGACAGTCTGTAGTCATCGAAAGACTCAGTTGTATGTGGCAATGTCTTGTTTGTCGTAGTTGGTCGATTGGCAACTCAAGTGATTGAATATATCGTATAGTCCTAACGGCGGCGAGTCGATAAAGTTCTTCACGACTTTCATTTTGAATGGGTTCAATTTCCATATCATGAATGATTAATTTCCATCACGTCTTTCTTCGCTCGAGTTGTTGCCCATCGAGCTTTCAAAAGTCGGCAATCGCATTTTTTGAACTGAAAACACGATTTCTATTAATACTGGTTTGTCATAGCCATTTACGCTAACTCCACGTTCAACTAAATATTTATTTATTTCCATGACAGTCATCGTTTTAAAATCCATGTCTTCGAAACCAATTTTCATTGTTTACTAGTAATGGTTAAAAATTTGACCAAGATTCTCAAAATGCTTTTATTTTAAAACTTTATAGCGTGATCGCGTGCAAGCTGTTGTTCGAACATATAATACGAGCTTGTACAAATGTCCGAACTCGTGGTGTTTGTTTACATTTTTTGTCACGTGGCGCTACACGTGTTTTTAGTGCCGAAAAGGTCAATTATATTATTTATGCAGCGTATGTGGTACAACACGGTGACATGCATCAACGCATCTAGACATGCGCAAAGTGTCATGGAGCCAGAGTGCTCAAACGACCACAAGGGAAGAGAGCTTTGCATTATCGCTAGTAGACACCCATTAGCTTTGCCAGAGTACTCAACAACATATATATATATAGTACAATATGCAGACATGCATGTTTCGGCGTCCAACGCCTCGTCAGTGCAGCTTGATATACGTCTATACACGAGATGTCAACCGTATTTATACACATGAGCTTACTCTCGCAAGCGCATGTGGTACGACACGGTAACATCAACGCATCTAGACATGCGCAAAGTGCCATTGAGCCAGAGTGCTCAAACGACCACAAGGGAAGTGAGCTTTGCATTATATATATATTGCATATAATTTCAACTACGAACATTACTGTATTAAGTATATAATTTATAAACTACCTCTCTTCTCCGCAGAGGCACTGAACAATTATAATTATGTATTTTCACTAAATATTTAGCAGATATATTTAGATGAAATTGCGAGTAAATTGAGGTCGTTGAATGACAGTAAATATAGAATATACATTTTTGGTACGTTTCGTTACTGAAACAATTATTTTATCATTAATTTGCGGAACGGCTGTACCATACAACTTGAAAGATTATAAGATATATATATGCTCACAATGATTCCTTACAGATGAAACAGCCTATTGCAGAGAAGTTTTGAGGTAAGCGAAAATCTATAATTTGCTCTAACTATATGTTGTCGAGCACTCTTTGCGTTTCGTAGACCTATAAACCTACACGTATATATAGCTATATTATAAATGGATATTTTAAATTTATATTGAAGAAACATGTGTATCTAATGATCATATGAGGATATGAAACAAGCCAGGAGAGCCTGAATTGAAGCAGCCAAATTTAAATACTATACAGTCAGGTGATAATAAAGATTCAAGTGGGCAAAGACAGATCTTTCCCAACCTGTTTGATGAGATAACGTGTGTTGACGAGCGTCATGGCTGTTTTTAAAATATATTTGTAAAACAAGTCAGATATAAACAATATACCAATATGAACACTATTATTGGTACATTCCATGCTTATGGCACATTCCTTACTCACATAACTTGCAAGTAATGCAGTAGTCAATCGAAACCCCTGACCCCCGGGAGTATGCGGGGATATTAACATTTCCCAAGTGTTAAAATCCTGGCCTTAAAATATTGTCCATTTGTTAAAATGCCGGGTGTTGGGATTTAATGAGACATTTCATATTTATGCCTTCCGGAAAAACTTTACATGCAGAAACCAGATTGTTTTAAAGTTTTAAAAATATGTTGAGTATTAATTTTTCTGAGTGGACATATTATATTCACTGACCAAAAAATATTTCTAGTCTTTGAACATCTCCATTCTGACTGTGTTTCATCTATTATTCATTTGAATGTATTTTTGCATCAAATTATTTGACTTATATATCTACTAAAATTTTCTTACAACAACCTACTGATCTTGATTATTGTATTTTACCACCCTCTCCTTGCTGTCTAACTCAATTCAATTTAATTTTTAATTACAAATCGTCCGTATAGGTTTCTTTCAATATATTGATTTGGTTGAATATTTTCTTCCAGACGACGTTTTGCCCCAGAACAATACATGTAGCCTCATTTTGGTAGAAATCCATAAGGAAGTTGAAGACATGTGCTTCTTAGCCTCTTAATGTTTTTCCTGTTATTTTCAGATTCCTGCATGCTGGTGGAAATGGTATTTGCTTGCTCGCAGAGGTTAATGTTATGGAAGGCACAAAGTGGTGATTTATGGGGGTTTCTGGATGAATGAAACCGATCACCTAAAATGAAATGGCGTTGTGACCCTGTTACTGGATGCTCCCCAAAACTCAGATCTTTTTCAGGCTTCTTGTTTTCGTCAAGAGCTCGGAATTCACAGGTAACAATATCTGCAACATTGAGATTCTACATGACAATACAGAAAAAGCAGACTAAATGTTGTTACAGGGTCTTCCAAAAAGGGTGGCCCCAATATATTTTGTGGTGTTGCTAAATAAGAGCACCAGAATGCTTATTGCATTCATTCATTCAAGAAAGTTTTGGTAAATATCATGCTGTTCATGGAGCATGCAGCTCTAGTAAAAATGTTCATACGTTACTTGGTGACTTGTCTAAGGTAGGTTTTTCAAAACACCCACAGTTTTCGCCCCACAAAGTCTCAAACCACATGCAGAATCACATATGAACGTTGTTGGCAGGGCCGTATCTACGGGGGGGGTTTGGGGGGGTGTCACACCCCCTCATAAATCGTATTTGGAGATTTAGTCGGCAGAAGCGAGATTTGAGTCGGCACAACAAGTACAAAACTTACTTTCAAGTTTTTACAGTCGGAGTCCAACTAAACCCCACCCCCGGGAAAAATTTTAGTTGTTGGTGGGTACTTTAATGACAATAGAGATCTGCAGCATCACGAACAGATTCTGTTAGTGTTAGCAACTTGGAGGAAACTGTACACTATCAGAAAAACTAAAAAAAATAATCAAACTTGGGCTGTAATTAACAAATTGCAATTTCAATTTTTACTCTCGCTTCACCTTATTCTTGAAAAAATAGATATATTTTGGTTTTACACGTTCCAGTAGCTATATTAAACGAGGGTGTTTCATTTGGCAATTGCCAAGACAATATTCAAAATGTTTAAATGTGTTACTCGTGTAGTACTAAAATGTGGTCACATTAAAATGTCACGCTTATGATTAACCCATGTGCATTGCATTCAGCACATGAAAAGTTAGACGTTTGAACTGGATCTTACATGACTTACATTTTAATATGGGTCTCCAGTGAAGCATGAGTAAAGTGCACACCCGTATGAATTCAATCTAGATGATGGTGTTATATGATGTTTTGTGATTCAATATTGAATTTTATGTTTTTATTTTATTTCATGATATGGGCATAAACCAACAAGCATAGAGGAATACAATGACTGAAATCAGCAGTGACTACAAAAGTAAATATTTAAAAATCATAAGTATAAGCTGATGTAACACACTGTCAATATATATTTCCATAAATTAGTTGAATTCTGATTTACATACAGAACAAATATTTCACATCGTCGAACATGACTTCATCGCGACAGTTACGTGGTCATGGTGCGAGTTGGCCTATTAACCGAGTTGGCATGTTAACCGAGTTGGCTAGGTTAAGTGAACGTTCTTTTCAGTTGTTATTACAGTACATGGAACGGGTTGGCCTGGTTAGCTTACCGAGCCCGAGGTCACTTTATTGTAATTTTCACCCATTGAATGATCTTTGTCAGGTATTAGATCAATATATGGCCGCATGTATGAGACAACTCAGCAAAATGCATACAGTTGTAGAAGAACTGGCCCAACCTCGTACCCAGGGCTAGCCTGCTGGGGCATAGCCCTGGTAAAGGCTGACCACGTGACATCAGGAACGTGGCTTATTTCTCCACGCGGGATTTTTTGGACGGGGGGAGAAAATATATAATGTTTTGTACGTGTGATGACAAATTGACAATTAAGAGGAGTGAAGGCAAAACGCAATGTAATCTTCAGTGTTTTGAGTTATTTCATCGAAGCACAATGGATTGAAGTCGTGTTAGTAGATCTATAAAATTGGATATATATGTTTATCGATAATACTATGGTCAACTATTACTCGAGAACTTGCTTTAAAGTGAAGGCAGTGGCACGAAATGTTGTAACAGATGCTGGTATACAAAATTTATACGGATTTAATATATAAAACGTGTCAATGGTAAATGGTTCAACAGTTTATCGTTGATCTGTGCTATATGAACTCAGTAGCGCCACAAAGACTTCAAAGGTATCGAGTATACTTCCAATTCTAACTCTTTCAGTTCAATGCAGACTGAACTCAACAGTAAAATTGTGACAAAAGTTGTGAATTAAAGTTTTATGTTGTATGGAAACATTGTACAAAATATCTAAATATACACATATTATAACATGATTTCATTATGAGCTTCAAAGATATATTTTACATATATACAGCTAAATGAATTAAGGCAATATTTCTATTAACTATGATGAAGGTTGTCCGTGACAAAGCTATTAAAAGGGCGAAGGCTGAAAGACAACTGCTAAAAGTACAATTTTGTTCAAACTTTTGTCTCTTGGCTGATTGTTTTCCATATATTTCAATTTAACAGATAATGTTGGCACAACTGCATCAAAAGTCATCTTCCCTACGATACTTTTTGCACTTAGTTTTGGCCTTTTATCTTTGTCGAGGACAACCTTCATTTATTTAGCTGTATACAGTATATATAGTTAATTAACATAATATCATTAATATGTGCTCTCCATAATTATTTAATTGAGGAAATTGTTAATCAATGAAAATCGTTATCAATAAATATCAACTGATAACAAGTAATCGATTGATATTGGAAATCAGTGACTGGTGGTGCCACCTTTCATTGATTATTGATTGATTATGGAATATCATTGATGCAAAAAAAACAATCTAAAGAATAGCCAAATTCATGTCTTCGTATAACATTAACTGTCTTGTTTTTCTTTACTTTGGGTGTGCTGATACAGTAAGTGCTCAGTTAAAACACAAATACACAGTGGCTAATTTGCATATAAATCAACAAAATGCATGCATATGGTAATTGAAGAAAAATCCATAACTGGCCATATATTTTGTGACTGCTGATTCGTTATTGCTTAGTATCAAGTAACTAATTAATGTAGATTGGACTTCTTATGATTCGTTTTTGTTGATTAAGTATGCCGGAATAGGCCTATATACAGGTTGAAAACATGAAAAGTTGATTATAAATATCTAAATTTGCCGATGTACAAGAGACATATTGTTCTACCAAAGTACTACACTGCGGACAATCCAATCAAAGCATAACACTGCAAGGGCCTCCCCTTGTCAAGTAAATTGTCTTGCTTTAGTGGGGAGAGTAAATAAAATAAAATAGGAGAAACAAAGCATGTAAGTTAATTGTAATAGAGTATTATTAATTATGTCTGATGGCATCAATTACAGTAAATACTTTGTCAATGTTTTATATATATACCCTTACGAAAAAATCCTATAGGAATTCCTATTAGATTTTGGTCCAATTTCCTATAGGAATTCCTATAGAATCCAATAGGAATTCCTATAGGATTTCCTACAGGAATTCCTATAGGATTTCCTATAGGAATTCCTATTAGATTTGGCCCAATTTCCTATAGGAATTCCTATTAGATTTTGGCCCAATTTCCTATAGGAATTCCTATAGGAAATTGGGCCAAAATATAATAGGAATGCTATTAGGTTTCCTATAGGAATTCCTATAGGATCCTATAGAAATTCCTGTATAATCGTTTTAATCAAGGTGAAGGAAAATGGGAAAACAAATGGAGAACAATTTTTATTGCAGATAAAAATGTGGCAAATATAACAATTTTTTACAACTATTAAAATATACTATTAATCCTGATTTCAAAACTAAGTTTGTCTAATGTGAAAGGACTGGTCAAATTTGGTAGAGAAACATATTTTACAAATTTTAATAGCTTTTTTTATTAAAATTGGAGATATTTCAATGTGTTCAATATACAAATTATGAGATCAGAATTTAAGTTAAATCTCCATGTTTGTTCCCCAAAATCACTTGAAATTGTGTTCATAATATTAACTGTTCAATTCACGAAATCAGCACAACATAACTGATATTTTTTATGTCTAAAAATCTATTACACAGCTTGCGACATTGAACACATGTATTGAAATAGCTCAAATTGAAACTAAGCACATTGAAATATGTCCTTTGTAGTATATACCCTTTAACCTGCAAAAATACTGTGGTTTGTTCTTACCATAATATATTATTATCAGTTACATGTGAAGGGACCAATATTAATATATAAATTATAGTTTTTGTCTTTATCACAACTATTTTACATTAACTTGTAAACATTACAATACCACAGGTTGAAGTCTGATGTGTTGTATCACTAATGTTCTCCTGGAACTGTCTTCTATAACATTAATGGCCTGCACTACCCTTGAGAAGACAATAGTCTGGCACTAGACAGGGAAATTGTTGACCAAAGGCACATTGCAGCATAATGGTTTCAAATACATTTAAACAAAAGAAAAGAAAACATACCATCTGTTCACCTCAGTCCTGAGTCAATTTGCTTCTCCGTTTACTTTTAACTTCCATCCCCAACACAACAAATGCTGCAAGAAATCAATATACTCAATGAATGATCTAATGGAATCTGTAGAATAATAAGTACAGTATAATATATAATATTTCAACAACTATTCAGTCAAGTACAGGACAGCAGTTGATTTAAAATGGGTTAGCAAGACGTTGGAAGGTTGCCTGGTTAAAGGTTCACATGCAACAATCTCCACTTGACAATTAAATTAAACTGTCTAGCAACTAGCGTTAGAATGACTGGAATAGTGTAGTATGATGCAAAGATGTGCATTGCACCTTAATTGGGTTAACCGAAAGATGGTAAATATTCTAAATTTTGCAAATTTGGGTATCTAAGCTACACAGTACAGTTGCCAAAAGATAACCACAAGTACACGTTGGCATCAATGACACACATTGGCAACAATAACACACACTAGCATTATTCTGGTAAATACACATGAATTTGTGGTTAGTCCTTGGCAACTGGAATAGACAGCATTGCACCGGAATTGCAGGGCACAATTTTTTACTAAAAATTTAGACCTACAAAAGTCCAATAACCAAACTTGCCGGTTAATGATATAATAGTGCCTGGTTAACATTTACATTTGTATTAAGCATAATATACAACACTTTCCCTTTGATGGGATAAATTGTCTGGCAATAGATTGTGTGAATTAGTAAGGCACAAAGTCAAAGGTTCCATTGCAACTTAACCTAAGGGGCGACGTCCATACTCACATTGCCACGCAAAACGTCATTTTGACGTTTTCGTTTTGACCCACCCACCCAGTGCTGAAAACGTCAAGTGTATATTGAGACCTCAAAGGTGTTACTAGTGAGTTATTATGCTTCAAATTAATGCCTTTGTAGTTTTATAAAGAACAAACATGATTTAAAGCTTTTTTTTTTAAATATAAATTATTAAGATAACCTGTTAATATTTTTCGTGTTTTCGCGAAAACAACGTGTTTTAAAGAGACATAAAGCCTTTGGTACAGCGGTATTTCATAGTGAAATACACAAATACTTCAAGTTAACTTCTAAATATACATCGAAAAAAATCTCCGTACATGTATTCAATATTTTCTGATTTTAAAAATTCAAACTGCCACGCAAAACGTGAAACTGTCTCTTAAGAACCCACCCACCCACTCAAAACGTCAAAATGACGTTTTGCGTGGCAATGTGAGTATGGACGTCGCCCCTAAATTTGTAAAATACTATAAAAAATATATATAATTATGTCTCGTACCTTGCTAGCTTTCATTGTCCTTCGAAACGTCTCCTCCTCGGGAAATTATAATGCGACATGAAGCAGATATAAAGAAGATTGATGTGTATTCGCCGTATAAATGTATTAAAGAAAGATATTAATAGTAAGAATGTCATAACCGCGGCAATTCACTAAACTGCCATTTAATGATTTATCCTTTCGTGAACTTTTCGTCACCCCCCTGTCTTAATTTCCATAAAGCCCAAGAATCTTGGAGTATTTGCCTGTCACGTGGTCACCCTTTACCAGTGCTATGCCCCAGCAGGCTAGCGCTGGGTACGAGTTTGGAACTAGCCCAGCCCTAATCCATGTTGTCGAAATTTTTGAAAAAAAAAAATATTAAATAGCTAAACCAAATTAATATTTCACTATGCCATTCGATTTAAAAGCTATACGTCGTGAGATCGGAATTCTCCTGAACAAAAACGCCAAACGTTGTATAGAATTTTAGTAAGTTTATGAAGTATGATGTATTTAGGGGATATCATGAATATATTTGACAGGCTTAATGGCTAACTTGCCTATTCTGTTACGGACGTTATTAAGTATTATTTCTATTTTGTTAATGAATTCACGTCATTTGTTATTTTTAAATAAGATTATCAAACTCACTAATAATTCGTGAAGAAAATTCAAAAGAAATAAATGTTTAATCAATGTCTGTAAATCAGATACAGATTTCGTCTTGATTAACATAACCTTTTCGTTCAATTTTCCCAGCTAAAACAGCTTATATCTTTAAAATAGTCGATAAACATGAACATTTATATGTATGCGTTTGATAAGTACGATAAAATATTCGCATCCCATCTTTATCTGATATACAACGTTCGCTTTCCGTTCGAGTTTGTATATCAGATAAAGATCGACTGCTCATGTTTATCTATTATCTAGCAGTTGCAGCAGTGTTTTTTAGAAGGCATTAGCGCAAAGATGGGCGCAGGTAAAGATAGATCCATCTTAATCCTGCCCAAGGAAGATGGGTGCAGGTAAAAATAGATTTCAATTAAACAATGTACATTTCCAGCCATCGAACGAAACTTTTATAGGTGTACAAAAAAAATGACTGCATCTCCGAAAATCGCCTACCCCCCCATCACCTTTTTAATGGTCCGTCCCTAACGGAAGGTGGAATATAAAACGTAAAATCATCTGCTGTTATCTTGAGTAAATGAAATGCAAAACAGTTGCTATGACTACAAACATATACCTATTTGCTATATTGATTTCAGATAGAGCAAGCTTAGTTACCTTTGACTTTCCACTGCATGTAATATTACAAGTTTTGCATATTTGAATAATCATCTCATGATGTCGTTAATTGAGCTAATATCAACCTCTCCTTTTGTGATAATTTGATGTAGCATGGCAGGGTCACCTGTTGACAAGATTAACACATAGTACTTATTTATTTTGAAACAACAAAAAAACCAATGACAACAAACCCTGTTCATTTATGTTGAAGATTGCCAATTACGCGCCATATTCTGTTGACAAGCGAAATCGTGTGGCGTCACATGCAGGACAAAGACAGAGTAAGATGCATTGTGCATGGCTTAATGTGTTTAACATGACTCGTTACATGTTTTTAAATACTGAACATTTATGTGGGTAACTAACGGCAATATAATCATTGAAGTCTAACTCAGTCTCATTCAGCTCACCATCTGGTTGTTGATTTTCGCTGAGGTAAACACTTTTCTTTTCATTCTCTGTGTTGTATAAGACTGGGTCTACAAGTGCTGGAGCCATTATTGGAGGAATTGAGGAGACGGAGACTTCAAATTTTTCCGCACATCGAGTTAGGACTGTCCTTTCCAACCACCTCCTCTTTAGCCTCTGTTCGAAATCATGATGGGGTTACGAGGGAACGTTGGGTGTTGCTGACATCTTTAACATATTCGATCTGATAAAGTAAGAACAATTTTAAGCTTAATAATACTACATTTTTAACGGTTTTTTTCTCCACATGAGAACAGCCTTGCAGTTTTCAGCAAAGTGCACTCCTTTAAATCCAGTTCCGTATACATGCATGGTTTCTTGCCCCACATTTTTGCCGTCAAGCATAGTTAGGTGGAGGCAATAAACATCCCCGGTATTCTTGAATTAACCTACTGCATCTAACAAACAGCCTATCGTACGAATAACAATCCTGGCTTTATGGGGTCCCACCCACTTCACACATTTATATTTTAGTTATGTTGAATATTTCTTTCAATTGTTGGACGCATTTGTTTTCAACTTATGACATGAAGTTATCAATAAGTTATTGGAGTACTAATGTTCAAACGCGATTCTCAAAACACTAATTTATGTGATAAATCATGAGAAAAACTCCAAGGAAATCAGCTAGCGAGGCGTAATTTGGAAAAGTGATAATAAACGCTCATTTTTATAAAATACTGACTTGTTTGAGAAGTTATATATAATACACTCGAAACCGTCGAAATTTAATATATCATTTCCAAACACTTGCCTCGTTTTCTCCCTATATATTTGGAAATGACATTAAATACTATGACTGTGTCTATATGGTATGAAATGATTAGAAATTAACATGTTGACTATTATTATCAATTGACCGTACTTGGTTGTTTGTGCAGCAGTTTTTTTCGTTGCCATCTCCAAGTACCACCTCAGGACAAATCCCGCATTTTCCACAAATGGCGGTGTCCAAATCTCACTCAGTCAAAGCTTCAAAACCATAATAGCCATTGTAAAGCATTTTTGCCAAATAGTTTAGCTGGTTTTCTGTGGGAAGGTTCTCCTAAGAAAAAGAACACTGATATAGAAATAACGTATAACTATTAGCATTCAAAAGGTTCTGTCGGATGTATTAACAACCTCAATTTAATACAAACCTGATCGCAATCTTAAGAATATCGCAATGATAAGAATCATAATCGGAATTCCGGATGCTGGAGTCGGAGTATGACCCCATAAATATAGAAAACACGGAGATGCAGCTTGGCCTTCCACGCGCGGGCGAGTAACATACTTGTCCGGAATTTTGCAGGCTGCACGTTTGGGAAAATATCTTAACTGGCCCAGTCTCCCATGCTTCTGAAGTGAATCCCAGTCAATCTGAAAGCCCAGACAAACTACCACCCTAGAATAGACAGGCGGGAGCGAAAAGGCCAAGGAACTAGTATAGGCTGATTGAGTTTAAAATATTAAAAACAGAATCTGACGTTAAAGAAAAAATGGGAAACACGGATTCATATGGAAAATACGGAATCTGACGTAAAAAAGATTGGAAGACACGGACTTTAAAGTATTGTCAGGGGGAAATATGGAAAAATATGGCGTAAATATGAGCCTGAACATACCTTCAAATTTCGGTCGTTTCAAAAGGCGAGCTACTGTATTGTAATGGCTAATGCTTCATACAACTAAAATCAACGGGGAAATATGTGCAAGGTGTGAACATCAACAACACAAACAATTGTAGTTTGAATTATAAAGATAATATTCATGCTCGTATTTATGCCAGGCTCCAAGTTCTCCATTTTTTTACTTTGACACTACGTCATATATAGACTCCATGTTTTCCAATCTTTTGCCTTCAGACTCCGCGTTTTCCATATGATTCCGTGTTTTCCATATTTTGTCTGACGTCAAACGACGTGTTTTCCATTGACTCCATGTTTTTTAATGTCCTTAAACTCCATGTTTTCCATATTAATTACCATATTAATTTCCAAGTCACCATGTGACCAAAGTATAAGCCCGTTCACACAAGACCTGAAAGTCCCTAATGTCACTAAGACGTTCTTATTCACACCCGGTGAGATGCTAGGACAAAAGTGCCAGACAGTCTGAGCCTTAGGGAGCGTTAACAACTTAACATGAAACTGTAAGATTGAAAGGTGGTAAGCTCACATTGAAACACACGGAAACAGGGCGAAACCTATAGACATACGCGCTTCCTCCCTCATGTAACGGTCGCCACAACAAAATATGGCAGGAAGGCGAACTTTTAGTGAATGCAGAAAGCTATCGACATGGACATGGTGTTACATAACCTTTTGCCCCGGTGCATGTATACGCGCCATGTAGTTCATGGCAGCCAGCTAAATGTTTAGGAATTACGATCAACTCAGAACTAACCTGCAGTGCCTTTAACTTAAGGGTTCCAGCTTGGCTTCCATGATATTGGTAAGTGGATGTCCACGTTTGAAAAACGATCTCATTTCCAGCAAAATGTCCAAAGAACCCAATATTTTATCAGCTATGTTAAATAGTCCTAAGGTAAAATAAATAATATATAGATTTTTGCAAGTATGTGCTTGTAAACTAACCGATGGCGCTGTTATAATATCGAAAAATGTTTCTTTCGTTTCAAAACTAGTAATGGACTCGTCTCTAGTCTCTCTAGCCTTAGGCCCTAACTAACACATGAACGCTATAGATTCCTTTTCCTTAAAAAGAATCTACTTTACAACCAATTTGCAATTATAATAATAGTGAGGCTGAAATTAGTAGCATTATTATTACCATTAATTTTAAGAATATATTGGATTACTATGCTTTACTGATGCAATCTCGATTGTGATTGGCTAAAAACCTACAGATAATTCTCAATGTCTTGCCAACTACACGACATTGAAAATTATCTGTAGGTGACGTAATTTTTTACCGCTACTTTTTCCCTACAAAACTCTCTAAAGGACTCTGCATTTATAAATGCATAATAAAACAATTAATGAATTCGGTTTTCGCATGAGATCGGGAATTACTGTATCGAGCCTCAGTTTGCGTTCGGCAGATAACCCAAACTTCGGCTCGATAATTCTCAATACTGCTCCCTCTCTCTCCTCCGCAGAGGTTATTTATTTTATCGTATTTATTATCTTGAAATCTTATATTAAGTTTCTTGTGAGGGGTGCTGTACAAAAATAACGAAGGCGCGGAAAACGGAAGCGAAGGGAGAAAATAACCTCTGACATATTTCTGTCGGTTTCTTGTACAAAGTGTCGTTTTCTTGTACATAGTGGTTGAACTACTTTATGTAAGTAGAATATAATATTTGATATTTTCCCGCGCTTACACTATGTTACCTTGGTTACTGTACAAAGTACAATGTAAATTACATATGAAAATACAAAATAAGCTATATAGTTTTTCCAATTTTTTTCTCGTTTTTATTAAAATCAAATCACGAAATGGACGAATTATCGATTAACGATTCACTACAGCAAATATCACTTAACGGTTCGTTTTCAATTCTCTATTTTTTTACGCTAGCACTCTAGCTTTTACACTCGCTTTTAACAGTTTGCTCGCTTTTTAATACAGTTTTACGCATATATTCTTCACTTTAATATTGTTCATAGATGGAGAGGAAACCTCTGATAGCTCATTTGTCAAGAAAGGCAGAGAGCTGACACCGTCTAAGGTATTAGTGGAACCCGAAAGTAAGAGAGCATGCCCCAAAGACAGAAAATCAGCGTCTGGGCCGGCATCGGGGAGATTTTATAAGCAAAGGCAGGAACGTTTTCAGGCCCTTCTAAATGCGAACTTTGTTGAAAGTCCGGGAAAGATTACGGACAAACAATCAGTTTTAAACGTTCTTGAGTTAGATGAACATGACAAGGGGCTTGCAACTCGGGCAATTCATAAAGCCTTCCCAACAGCATCGATTGATCGAAGAAACGAAACCTTCAGGAATATAAGAAAAGTCACTTCTTTTGAGCTAAAAACTGATCCAGAAGAAATTGTTCCTGTATGTGGAACAGATCTATCAAATATTCGTGCTTTACTTGCTGAATCGAGACAAAAAAATTCCGCTCCGTTAGAAGAAATTATTTCAAGAGTAAAAGATGGCAAAACTGAAAACATCCAAGCTCTGCTCGATGCACACAAAAAACAAAGTGACCTTGTCACTTATTATTCAGAGACACTAGACAAACTATATGAAAAGGAGATTACATTATTAATGAGTGAAAAAGAAAACCCATCTTTATCAGAATCAGACAAGTTAGAACTTGTGAAAGAGACCCAAGCGCTTAGTAATAGTGTGAATTTGGGCCTGAGGAGTGGGGAAAAAAGTGTGACAAAATGTTTAAGGAGTTGTATGATAACATAGCAGCTAAAGTGGAGGAGTCTATGTATAATGAATCAGTTGCATCTTTGATTGAAATGCTACGTACAATGAACCTAAGTGTGACAGATCATCTGGGTAGAACTTTACTTCATGTTGCTTGTGAGCATGAAAATGTTAACCTTGCTAGTTGCCTATTACAAGCAGGCATTAACCCTAATGCAAAAGAAATGTGTGGTGCCACAGCTCTTGTCATATCTATTATCAAAAAGAACAAACAACTTTGTCAACTTTTGATTCATCACCAAGCATGTGTTACAGGCCCTTTATTTGTGACTATTCCTAGTCCACTTGAAATTGCCAGTAAGATGGAACAAACTGAAATTATTGAAATACTAAACAGTAATGATTCAGATAGTGAAAATGATGATATTGCCTCATATGATGCTACTTTTAAATATGGACACAATGTTGAAAAAAACTGTCCTGAAAAACATTCACATGATCATGTTATCAATCGGCAAACACCTGGATTTCTAACTGGTGTGGTTGGTGACCAAGGCACATGTAAAACTAACAGAGGTGTTTTGGCAAGAACCTCAGCACATAAGTGGGTGGGAATAATACCCGGGGACATGCATACGAAGGGTCATTTTTGTGAAGCTTGTTTCAAGGAACAAGGACCGGGTGGGTTTCACTTTATTGTTAATAAAATTATGAAAAGACCCAAACTTACAGCTGATGCTTTCAAAAAGAATAAATTTTGGAAAGGGAATCTATGTCGCATAAGAGAGGCAGTTGCTGATCGTGCTAAATCTTATGGCTTGGCAGCTGTGAATGAATTTATTGAAAGTAAATTTTATCCTGATGCTAACAATATGTCAACAAATTTTCGAAAAAATGGAAATCATAATGATGTGCTTTACAATGCCTTCATGAAATGGGTGACACATCGAAGTAGCAATGTTTCTTTTAAATATTACTCCAGAATGTTTCTATACTATGGACCTCTTCTAGAAATGTTTGACATTTCAACATCTCATGTGCTGGGAGAAGTAAGAGAGGCATGCTATGTCTTGCAGTTACCGACCTTTGCTCAACTTAACTTTCCAAATTATTACACTGAATCATTTATCCATACAGTAAATTTCCTCGGCAAGTGGCCTTTAGCATTTCGAAAGCTTGTTCAACTGAATTGTGCTGTTAATCTTTCTGGACACACTGGAAAATCTATTGAACTTGATGCTTATGTCGAGGCTGAAATTGTTCAACCAATGAAATCATATGTATCAGGTAAAAAGATGGTGTCTGTATTATATTTTGTAACAATGTACTCACAAAAAAATTTCATCCCCCCCCCCTTATTGCCTTTTTTGGGAAAGTTTATCCCAAGGGGGGGGGCGGACTATGACATACCAGTAATTCTTATTTTCTTAGTTCATACATTTATTGTCCCTGCTAGTAACTCAGTTATATCACCTAAATATAAACTAACTGTTTTCTTATTGACATGACATGTACTTAGCTCTTCTTTTATATATCGTTTCATAATTAGTTTATATATGAATTTGTTCAAGGATTTCATGCCACCCCGCCTGGGCATAAAGACTTTGCCTTTTGCATAAGTAGGAAATTGGTCTAATTTGTTAGTAATAATTTCTGATGACACAGAACCCATAACTACCCGAGAAAGAAGTTGCACAGACATGTTCAATGTTTGGCAATGAGGAAGTAACTCTATTAGGCAGTTGATTACTAGTTTGGTAAGTTCTGGTTCACAATTTTCCCATGGCACATTTGAAACTCCTTTCTTAGTGCATACATCACACATATCTTCACATAAGGGTACTTCTTCACCAAAGTACATGAGGATTTTACAATGACGACATTCTGTATTGTCTGAAAAAAAATCCGAAGCTTGATTAAGCTTAGCATACCTTTGTGTTTGCACATCTTTGTCTTCTACTTGTAGGATATGATGCAAATGGACAGATCTATCTTCAAATTTAAAAAATGTTATGCAGCATGCAGGCAAACCATCTCTCCCTGCACGGCCAATCTCCTGGTAGAAGTCTTCTAGACAACTGGAGAATGTATAATGAACAATAAAACGTACATTGTGTTTATCTATTCCCATCCCAAAGCATTTTGTAGCGCACATAACCATAGCATTGTCACAGGTACATTGTTCTAGGTGTTTTGATCGTTCTGTGTCACTTAAAGTTCCATGGACATATGTAGTAGAAACACCACATTCCTTCAGTTGATGAGCTATTTCCACTGCATCTTGACGCTTGGCACAATACACAATACCACACACATTTGGGAACCTTTCAGAAATCAGTTTTGCTACTTCCTGCTTTGCCTTATCTCCCTTTTCCAAAACTTCGATAAATATGTTTTCACGCAAAATGAAGTCTTGATAATTTTGCAATTAGTCAATGTTAGATTGCTAATAAGAAATTGAACTGTATCTGGTGTTGCTGTTCCAGTTACTGCAGCAATTTTAACACCAAGCTTTTTCAGTTCACCAAGCCTATTATAACTTGGCCTGAATCCAATTCCCCAGGAATCGATACAATGGGCTTCATCTATAGTCACAAAGGATAGTTTCCCATTATTTTGCCAACTTTTAACAACACTTTGTAATTTGGCATTAAAAATGCACTCAGGGCTTGTAAACAAAATTACATATAGTGAATTGCACCGAGTAAGGTAATTTATAACACTGTCTGCTTCCTTTTTGAGAGATGAATTGAAGAACAATGCATGTACTCCTTTCTTTCGTAAGCTAGAAACTTGCTCTTCCATCAGAAATTTAAGTGGTTGTATTACAATGGTCAATCCTTGTTTAATGATTGATGAGATGACATATAACATAGTCTTTCCTCCCCCAGTTGGCATAAGTACGACACAATCATCACCATTTAATATCGCTTGAATAGCTTCAAGCTGGCCAGCTCTAAATGTTTCATATCCAAATACAGTTTTAAGCACATGTTTAGGTTTCTCTTCTTCAGTTATATCCGCAGGAATTTGAATGTTTATACGGGGTGAGTCTAATTGGCTTGGTACAGACATTGGAAACTGACTGCAATCCATCTAATGATGCAAAAAGCATTTAGTATATATGCATTAATACATCAACTCATTAAGCCTGTTCCACTTTGTGGAATTTTGAATGAGGAGCAGAATTTTTCTTTGTCTTTTTCCAAATAGTGCTGCATGAGAGCTCACAAATAAAGAAAAATGCCTTTCTCCTTGCAAAAATTCTACATAGTGGAAACAAGCTTTAATATCCAAATTATACAGCTAATTCAAGAAGGTTTTCCCACAAACACCTTAAACCTTAGACATTGAGAGTGCAATGAATGAAGTGTATCAACCTATTTTGAGCCTAAAATTTGATTATTTAGTTCAGAACAAGGAATTATACATTGTATAAGTGTTAATCATAAGCTTTAGCTTTGTGGCAATGAATACTTCGTCAAATAGGACTCTAATTAAGAAGTTTGCATCATCACTTGCTCACCCAATGTTTAAGGTTTTTGAACCTCTTTTGAATTAGCTGTATACTTTGCCCATGAAGAGCACAATCAAAAGTTAAATGGTAGGGGTGGGCGATACCGGTGCTAAAGTATCGATACTTTCGATATTCATAATTCATAAGACGGTATCGATACTTTTTTTGAGATATCGGTGTTTCGATACTCATCACGTGACGTAAAATGTTTAGCCTCGGAGCGTCATTTCTGAAAAGCAGGTGAATTGGTTTCCCAGAGAAGAAGCTGCCTGAAACCTAAGAATGTAAATATGTTGCCTTTCTTAAATCAACACATTTAATTCTTCAATCAGAGTTAAATTTTTTTATTTTTTGTTAAAATTCTTGTTTGAAATAAATATTTCCATTTTTCAATTTTCGTAGTAGGAAGTACGAGTATCGTATCGAAATAGTATCGATACCACGGTATCGATGAAAAAGTAACCAGTATCGTATCGAAATCGATATTCATAGTATCGCCCACCCCTATTAAATGGTTAAAACATATATTAATTAAAGTAACCGGTACTCACGTGTTTGTAACATGTTGCTTCTGCATAAATTTTCTCCTTATTCCTCCAGATGTTATAAGTTGAATAAACAGTGCTGCTTTTTACCGTCACTACTATCGGATTAGTTCCTTCTGCTAACCACTGCACGTATCCCTTATGATATAGAAACAGTCCGAACAATTTGGATGCCTCCTTATCATTTGTTGCAGTCAATTCCATATGATGCTCGTTGTATATGACCGTAAATACCTGGTAAGTTTTCTGCCAATCATCCTAGGAGTTTAAAAGCAGGTTTAAGTTTAACAGTAAATACTATAAAACTGTATAACGATTTAAAAGGCTTGAGGATGAATTCTTACTTGCTTTCTCCTCATATCAGAGAGCAGGTTCAGATTATTTCGCGTTTCTTGTGACATCAAGTCACGTAGTATTGCCTTTCCTTCGATGATTAACAGCTGGTCGTCGTTTGCATTTGAAATCTTCGGATGCTTTATTCGATAATGGAGAACCAAACCACTTGCTTCAAGTACTATTTTATTCTGTTTACATTCAACATGTGGGCAAACAACTTTGCCATTTGTCCACGCAGTCAAAAAGCGCTTGCTTGCGTTTATATCGCGTAACCTTAATATCGTACTCATTCCCGCCATTTTGAGTAGGTATAAGAATTGACAGAAAATTCTAACCCCCCTGATGCCACCATTTTGGATGAGAAATATGGCAGAGGTTATTTTCTCCCTTCGCTTCCGTTTTCCGCGCCTTCGTTATTTTTGTACAGCACCCCTCACAAGAAACTTAATATAAGATTTCAAGATAATAAATACGATAAAATAAATAACCTCTGCGGAGGAGAGAGCTGCTCCCTCATCCAATAATTGTTAATTAATGGATTGTACATTTGACTATTGCATGTGACAAGCATAACTGAAATATAGCTGTACTTCTGTAGGTACTTTTGTACCATGAGTAAGATCATTGAGATCGAATAGACTTTCTCAAAATTCTATGTGAACGAAGATAAACTGTTCCTCGCTTTACAACTTATAAATTATAGTTCAATTATGCAAATATCGATGCATGCATAGCCATATTTGAGACTACTATAGCTATGAATTTGTGTAATCCTGAAAACAGAGTATGCATGCTCACAAAAATTGCCCTGTACGTGACGTTTGCACCCTTTGCATCATAGCCATATGCATGCATTGCCTTTCTTTATCTGCATTCCTGTAAACATGGATTATGTCTTATTGGATTCTTCTGAGCCCAATATGGCAAAATATTAAGTCGAGACTTCAATATTGGGCGAGACCGAAAGCGACTTTGATTTTCCAAATCGTTTTCTTTGCTTTACTTTACTTTACTTCGACATAGCGTTTGTTTTGTGTTTTGTAAAAAGGTGAGTTAAACAAGAACAAATCGGCGATGAGCTGCTGTTCTACATCGCAATATGTTGGACAGGCACGTGACCCTATTGAAGACATGATTGGTCAATCGTATGTGAAATAATGTGAGAGTACGTATAATATAAAACTCACCTATTTGAACGGTTTTCGACTGATGCATTGCCTTGCATAGTGAATTGCTGCACAATTTGACAAATAATTTCACTCTTTTAAATGGGTTCAATTCTGTTAAAAGGTAAGCATTGTCTTTACTATTTTGACCAGGATGTTGTCGTGATGCTGTAAGTGGAGTCTGGCAAAGTGAACAGATAACTTCAGCAGGGTCGTAGGAGTCTGGCCAACCCGTCCCAACGTCTAGAATGGAAGCAGCATCTCTTTTTAAAATACCTTGAATAAGTGAAGATGGAATTTCGTACGACAGGCATAAACTCATAGCAACATCTAATGTACTTTGTCTTGACAAAGGTGTGCCACCGTCGACAGTGTCAGTGCCGGTTTCCGAATTCCGATGTTCGGCCGTAGACGTTGTACACGAGCTCTGGTTGGGCTCTGCCTCTGGGCTCTGATTATGTGCTCTGTCATCATGCTTATACAGCAAACAATAAAGTAAATGCAAGTGTTGACAGGTCGAGCGAACTTTTTTTTGTTTCGAATTGCTAACAAACGTGCGGCAACTTTTACTCGTGCACTTGTATAATCTATTTGCGTCTGAAATAATCTGAACATGACATTATCCGATTGTGTTTGTTGACGTAGGTTGTCCGAAAACTACTAAGGACGAATCCCTGACACGAGCAACTGAAGGATGGTTTTCCGGAATGCATTTTAGTAGGTCGGTTAACAATGCCTTTGCAGATAAATCTCCTGAATATGCGGATATGCTTTCTTCGTTTAGATGATAAACAACCAAAGGATTGTTAGAAGGGAATTGTTCGATCGCATTGACTTGTTTGCACTTAAATTTTTCAAGCTCTCCAGTTGCTGAATACGTAGCTAGCAATACTTTACAATCTTTGTGCAGACATATCGTGTTTTTACCTTCTATAATGACAAAACATCGAACGTCCTTTATACTGGTCTTCACCGAGTAAATTCCTTGGCTGATGCGAACAACTTCAGGATTACATCTTTTTGCACGTTTGTCGTTTTTTGGTTGAAACGTACTACCTAAATTAAAACTACAACTCGAACATTTCTCTGGTTTGTATTGACAAGCATATGGCTCTCCACAGTTTGAACACGTTCCTTTTCCTCGCTTACTATTAGAATTCATAGATATATTCTTGTTTCGATCCATCACTGTTTACAACTACCAAGTATTATCTTATTATATATGCGTAAAGACCAATCTGCCTTAAAATTAAGTTTAATCTGCCTTAAAATTCAGTATTCCGTTATAACGTATGAAACTGGCTTCCTTAAGGTGACTCGACACGATGTATGTCCGTTTTCCACTTCAACTGCAGTGGCGTGCAGGCAGGGGGGCCGGGGGGGCATGCCCCCCCCCCACCGACGAATTTTAGGGAGCGCCAAAACATAAATGGGGCGCCGAAATTGCACAAAATCACACAAAAGCGCACACAAAAGCGCTATTCCGAATTGGAATTTTGTCAGATCCGATGAGCCAACGGGAGAAAAAGAGATTGAGATTGTTAATGATTGATACATTTTTGTTTATCTGATAAAACTTATCCGATTAATATTAGTGATTTCCGATACGCCAGGAACGTTTGCACAACATTTATTAAACAATAAGTTTTCTTGGCTATCGCAAGATCGCATTACTTACTGAACTAAGTACGCGCACTTAATTTGAGTTCTGTTATTCGGAATACGACTTATGCGAGGATTAAAAATTCACTAGCCTACCTACATCTACAAGCATTACTGTCCAGTCTGTAATATCTCAAAGGATGTAAATTGTTAATTGTGAAGTGATTTGGCTTATGATCACTGTTCGCCGTCTACTTCTTGAATGTTCGCCGTCTACTTTTCGTTGTTTAAGAAAAAACTTAGTCCTATGAATTATATATTTATTCAAAATTCTGAATGTGTTGTTTCTTGCGCATTTTTGTTTTATACGATGTTTAATAATTCTCAGAATTCCGTCAAATCGCCTCCCAAAACGCAAGAAATGGCATTTCAGGGACTCTAGATTTCAAAATTTTCCTGGGGGTATGCCCCTGGACCCCCTAGAAATCTCGCATTTAGGACGCTTGCCCATACACAAATTACAAAGGGCGCCAAATTCCCAGCTGGCCTGCCTGGCGAACACGAGCCAGCACGCCACTGTTCTAGTGTATCGTAACGAAACGTAACTCTTCTTTTCTCGTAGTCGTTATTTCAACCCTAGGCCTAGTGCTCACGAAACATGCAAGAAATACGCCAGATTACGATACGATGCGGTTGAAGTGCGAGAAAACAGCCTAGCTTATATTATTAGGTTTGTTTCCATTCATCATATGGCCAAGGGCGAAAACTCTTTCCATTTGGCCAAGGGCGAAAATCATTCTATTAATTCTATTTAAATAAATCATTCTATTCATTCTATATATTCTATGATAATCATTCCATTCATTATATTTTGCCAAGGGCGAAAATGCATCTCAAAATGTGAGGGGGGGGGTGGAGCCTGCTAATAGTTACGGAAGCATGTATAACACATTCAACGTTTTCATGGGATTTCCGCATGATTTATATACACTTCCCGACAGGAGTGTAACTTGGGTCTAAGAGTTAGGATTCTGAGTATGTTTTGCCAGACGAAAGGGCGTGGTAAAGGTGCCGACCAAAACCTAAATTATCTATTGGGTCCTCATGCCGCTAGGACAAGGGCACTATAGAGGGTACGCGGGTATGCTCGCCCAGAAATCTAGAGCTTCTGAAACGCCATTTCATGCATTTTGGGGGACAACTTTACAGAATTCTGATTGTCAGAATATTATTATATATTGATTCCCCTCTGCCCAAAAAGTGTGGGGGGGGGGGGGGGAATTCGCCCCGTCAATTTTCCCACAGGATTGACGCCCTTGATCTTGGCAGGCATTTTGGTAAATGCTAATTTATTCGAATTTCAGATTTTTAAGTTTAAATATAGGTAATGAGAACCATAATGGTGGTATATAATTTATAATTGTAACAACAGTCCCTAGGTAAGCTGCGAAGTTGAAAAAATAAGTGTGAAATATGATCGTTTATTGACCATGTGTTGGTAGCAAGACAATGTTTTTATTGTTATACGAAATGTAAAAAATTATAGAAGTCAAATGTTTATATGAATGTAAACCTAAAAAATGAGAGTATGTGAGTTCTAAATAAAACATAAAGGTTTAATTTGTAGTGTATTTAACGTTTAAGTGTGTTTTAATGTGGTGTAAATGTGGTGTATAAAAATGTGCCCCAGGCTCATACGATGATACGAGACTGGTCACGCTGTACTGAAAATCTTTTATAGAGGCATGTAAAAATTAGTTAAAGAGAAGAAGGAAATATATGTATGTATTTCAGAATCCCCGTACGCGTTTCGTCCCCGATGGACTCATCAGCGGGGATCAGGGTTGGCACATGTGTATAAGGAAGAAAGAGAGAAGGCTACTATTGTTGGATAAAACAAAACATAGAAATGTAGAGAATAAATGTACATTGACAAATCTTACCGAAATCATTTTTGTCGTTTTTACTTAAACCAACACGTTTTGCCATCTTGAGTGCGCGAGATGTGTAGATGTAATTGTTGATTTGCTGTAGAAGTGTAGTTGTTTGTCCTCTGATTAGCTGTAGTAGAAGGGCCGAGGATGGTTTGTGCAGTTGTATTGAGTGTATAGCCAGATGGCTAGTTATGATTTAAAAGATAATTACTGAGGCTAAAGGAATTCTTGAATATATTGCAGCCAGTTGAGGCCGAAGGCAGAAGCTGGCTGCAATATATTCAAGAATACCGTTTGGCTGAAGTAATTATCTATTATATTTACTGAAGTTAGTCAAACGTATTGTTCCTTCTCTTTACGATCGCAGCGATTTTAGGCATCGACCCGAATAAAAAGTAATTGTTTTAGGTTCTAAGATTAGGATGCTGCTTGTTGGACTGAATCACAATGAGCGAGCGTGTTGTTCTTTCAAAGTCAAGAAATTGCAGCATAAACTACAAAGCTGAATATGCGCATGTTAGAGCCAACGCTTGCTGCGACTTGCCTTGCGCGGCGACCCCCGACGAAAGTTATGACGCAATCTTAATCAAAAACGGAAAAGCAACAGAATAGAGCAATGTAGAGATGCACTAATTCTAATTTCAGAATTAATTAAACAGAATCAGACACGAATAAAAACTTTTTAATGGGTTTTGCGCATGTGCATTTGTTCGATAAAACACCACAAGCGCGAGGTAGACTATTGTTGTATAAATTCAACAGATGGAAATGATGGATTCAGTTCACCTTCAGGTGGCAAAGCAGGTAGGCACTTCTTCCTGACGAACGTCAGGTATCTTTGAGGTATCGTTGAGGTGCCTTTGGCTTGCTCGAAGGAGAGCACTGCCACCTTAATGCGTCATGCAGGCTGCATAATTTTTAATAATGCGGTTTGCATTTTCAATGATTGGGCTTGCACAAGCCGGACAAGAGTATACAAAAAACTTATATACATTATGCGTAACATCTCAAATTTGACTTGGGGAAAGTACTTCATATAAGGGTCGCCATATACATGTTTTCCTTTTAAATAGACACCTTATGTGATGATGATTCCAATGACACGGACTGTCCTCATGCAGTGCTTAACGTATGCTTACAGCTATGAATTTGCAATTGGTGCATGATCGAAATATATATCCATTAGCTTTAATTACCTATTAAGATGATGTATTTGAATCATATAATTTTATTTTTAATAATTACTTTTCAGGAACTTTCTCCGACCTCGAACGTTCAGTTTCACCTACTGTCACCGGGAAGAAAGACTCATTTACCAAGGTAAATAAAAATTAAGATGACTATTTATAAAATAACATGTATATAACGCGTTTCAAACTGTGGAAGCACTGTAATCATGGCAACACGATCAGTAAGAAAATTTCTTTACAGTTTTTAGCGTACAAATTACACTACAAAACCGGCAATGTAGTTAAAATATTAATGGTTTTAACAATAGAATACTGAAATATATCATGTGGGTATGTTATTACGCATTCTAATATTTTAATTTAATGTAAAATTGAAAAATTCAACCTTGCGTTCAATGTAAAACGTTTCGTAAAGTTCGCAAAACAAAATTGCATTTACATATAAATTCACCTTATTGAAATGAAATCACGCGGTTGACTGGCTCCGCTTTCCTTTTAATTTATAGCTTTTGTAACATAAAACATAGGATACTTAAATTAAACTGGAACTAAACGAGACTGACTATTTATATAAAGCAACAGTTTTTAAAACAACAATGAGAATATGCCATGAACACATACATCAACAATTATAACAAACTCGCCTTATATTTTCGCTGATATATCTCTTCTTACCCTTTCAAATAAAGCAAAAGCGATAAAATTTGCCCCACAGCTCCTCTTTAATATGAAGTCCCTAAAAGCTGACAAATACAGCCCACGCGATGTCAACGAAATGTTCGCGAAATTCGCGAAAACGTTCACCCATGACACCCATGAAACATAGCCACACGCCAGGAACTTTGGTTTCGCATTGCTTTCTTTTTTCCCCGGGTGTAATAAATAGCCGAGCGGAATTAGTACCCTCGCCCCGGGCTATCGCCCGGAACGGCGCTTCGCGCCGTTGGCTCTTAGTCAAGCCAATTGTTTTGTTGTAAGACTTACTAAAAGTACTTTCACTAGTCCAACCGGCGCCAAAGATTCTATTGGTATCAATGTTCTTGCAATGTGCTGCAGAGGTAGATGCTGCCCTGGTACTGTGGGCACCATATATGTTTCTGTTTACTCTAACTTTGCTAATAACAGTTTTTATCCATCTAGCAAGAGTTTCAGTTGAAACAGGAGTGTGCGTTCCTCGCAGTGTTGATGTTTTTCCAAATAGACCTTCAGATGTTGTACTGGACACAGGTTTTTGTTATCTGGGTAAGCTGCTATTTCCATAATAGTTAAATCCTTCCCTGGCTGAGACTTTTTAACAATACATCAATCTTAAAACTACATCTGTCTGCTTTTAAGTTCATATTCTTGATGGATAATGCTTTGAGAGTCTGAATCCTCTGACTTGTTATAATTTCTAGTAACATGGCTAATTTAACAAATAAGTCCTAAGAGAAATGTGATTAATATCCCAGTTTTCTAGTACTTTAAGCACTACAGTGACATCCCAGGTATCTTGGTATTCAGGAAACGATGGACGAAGTTCAAATACTCCTTTAAGAAATCTTGTTACTAGTGTGTGAGAACCAAAACTGACATTTCCTAGTAGCACAATGAGAGACGATAGAGCACTACGTGCCGTATTGATGACACTATAGCCTACTCCAGAATCATACAAGGATGACAGAAAATTTACTCTATCTGATAAAGAGGGGCGAATTGGATCAATTTCCCTCTCTTGATAGTAAAGTTCCCAATTTTGGAGGTAGGATCTATATTGTTTGATGGTACCTTGTCTCCAAGCTTGGGTGATAATAGTGGCAGCTGCTGCTGAAAGGCCTTGATTAGTTGATTTTCGAGGAATTTCCAGTCAAGTGGCAGATAATTAGCTCCAGATGAAGGTACAGTGGATGAGTTGCTTCCGGATTTCCTGGAAGGATCAGCGTTCTCTTTGTCTTTGGTAGTAGTATTGGATACGCTATTAGTTGACTCATTAGTTTTGGTCACCATATCTGTGTTAGCCATCGTGGAGCTACCACAATCACCGTGCACTGTTCCTTTTGGATTTTCTGTAAAGCGTTTACAGCCATAGCACCTGCATCAGGGTGAAAAGACACATATGGTTTGATTTGGTAATTGATTCGAGACGCAAATAAGTCAATATCAGGAGTAAACCCTAGTCGGAATATTGCATCCCGAAAAATCTGTTGATTAAGGGACAACTCAGCACAAGTATTAGAGAGTCTGGACTGTTTGTCTGCGTCTACATTATCCACCCGGGGATATGGGCAGCCGTTAGCCAAATGTTCCGTTCGTGGCACCAAAGCCACGCAGACTTGGTGAGATTGTTCCGTAGTACTGACTTACTGGTCCCCATGTGATTAATATCAGATGACGCAGTCATATTATCATGACTTTCACATGCTTTCCGGTTAAGGAGTATGCAAAGGTTTTGAGTGTCAAAAATACAGCTAATAACTCTAAATAGTTTATATGCTGCTGTGCTTCATCTTTAGCCCAGTGCCCCCCGGACTTAATTTGGTTTAGGGTACAACCCCAGCCGATATTAGAGGCATCTGTACTCATTACAATTTCTGGTTCCCCATGACTAACAACATTATAGCTGGTTGGGGAAGATTTTATCCACCAGATCAACTCTCCTTTAGCTTCCTCATTCAGTACCATAGGGGCATCAAAGTTGCCTCTGTTTTACTTAAGCGCTTCGGATTTTACTAGGTCCGAATGTCGAAAATAGAGGGGCCCTAGCATTACCCCTGGGAAAGTTGAAATTATCTATCCCAGAACTTGGGAGGCCTCTCGGATTGTTCGTGATGTGCACTTCAGTAATTTTGAGCACAAGTCGATGACATTGGTCACTTTTTCAGGTAATATGTAAATGCGCATTAAGATGGAGTCCAAGATAAATCCTGAAAATATTAGTTTTTGTGTTGGAATGAGTACAGACTTATCTGAGGGTGAATAACGAATCCCAGAGTGTATCGCGATCGAACAGTGTCTATTATGTTCTCTAAACACATCTCATAAGCACCCCCTTGCAAATATGAATCGTCAATAAATGGGGAGGAAGGGTGCCCCAGTTGTCTGAGCACTGAATAAACTGGTTTGAGAAGTGTACTAAATTTCCGTGGACAACTAGCAAGCCCATTTGGGAAACAGGTGAATGCATACAACGAGCCTTCCCATTTGAATTTTAAATATTTCTGATGTGGCTTGGCAATAGGGACGGAGTAATACGCGTCCTTCAAATCAACAGAACCCATGAAGCAATTAGGGGTCATAAGCCTAATAGCATCGATAAGCGTTTCCATCTTAAAATGGTGGTATTCTACATACTGATTAAGATTATTAAGATTCAAAATCATACGACTTGTGCCATCTTTTTTAGGCCTGACAAATATAGGGGAAATAAATTTCCCAGGTTCGTGTTGTGTACGAACGATTACAAGTTTGTTGAGTAGTTTTGTAATTTCACAGCTTATAACAGCCTATTCTGCTTCAGTATATTTTGAATGTGAACGTGAAAAGTTTTCAAGCGGCTCTGTGTCAAGTTCTATGCGTTGGCCGCGTACTATGCCAAGTATCTCTCGGTCGGAGGTAATTTCACCCCATTCATGGTAATAATCGGTCAACCGACCACCTTTAAAAGTTTTTTATTTGGTGATTAACGTGCTCCTTTAGCACCGGTAAAAACGTTGAAAATTTGTTTACCTTAACGTTTGTTAGCTGTGTTATTATTTCGTCTGCGGCAGCCACCTCTTGTTGTTGCCCCCTCCCCGTTTTTTCTGGTAGTTGTTTGGCCTGTTGTTCGTCCAACGCGGGTTGGGGCTTTTCGATAAAAAAGACTTCTCACGATCATTTCTAGGTCGTTGGTTGTTGAACGACGATTTATTGTAGCTGCCAGTGTTTTGCCCAGACTGAGTAGCATTTTGGCTGATTCGATTGGACGCTCGAATTGCATTTAGCTGGCTTTGCAATCCATCCCCAAACAAGAGCGATGTCACAGAGGTTTGGGATGAACATAATGATGCATAATCTTTATTTAAGATTGGTTTCATCATTTCACGACGACGAAGTGACAGGTCGTAATTTGTATGCCCCAACAGGGCAAGGGCGTCGATTTGAAGTGTGAGGACTTCATTGATGTTGTTGACGTTGACGCCGTCATCGCGCCGATTGACGCCAGTTGGGCGTGCATCCATAAGCAATTGGGTAGACTTTGTGAGAGCCACGCCAACAGCCACCAAGGTTTTTTGAACAGCAAATAGTTTTAAGTCTTGGCGTTGGCCAATGTTCGAAATACGAGACCATATCTCTGGGTTTACCTTGGGGGCAGACAGGCTTGTGCAGTTTTCTGGCCGGTCATACTTCACTGTTTTCTCTTTGAATTTGTCATCGGATAATTTTGACGACAAGCGTTTATTAACTATGTCAGCCAATTGAGTGGACACAGGACCACTTGTTTTCTCGTCAGTCGAGTATTCCTGGGCGAGAGTATTGAGGAACTCATCCTCCTCATCGCCAGCTGTAGCCTCGGGGCTTGTCCAACACGATCAGTATTTTCCCCTGAGCAACCCTCGAGGAGAGCTTCCACATCGCTCCCGTCGTTTTCACTTGGATGGCTTTCTCTTCTCTTCTACCTGCTGCCCGGCGCTGGCTCCACCGCCCGAGAATCTCGTTTGGCAGTAGCGGGAGTCTAGGCATGTTTCATTTCGTCGATAGTCCCCTTCATTTCTGCCATTGAGTCGTACATCGTGTCAAACCGATTGTTGAGCGACTAAAGGACTTTTGCCATGGTTGCTTCTCCATCATCAGTCGGTGGATCATCCTCTTCCTCCTATTGTCTACATAAAGTAAACTTAAGTGGGATTTGTCTTAGCAATCCTGGCTACATGCAATGTTTAAATTAATAACCGAGATTTGTAATTGAGCTGTCTGCAGTTGATTTGGATGAAATGTCAGCTTTAGAATATCACATTTAATTTTGATATTAGGACTGTTTTTGACATGTCAGGACAAGGAAAATATAGAAATATATGGGAACATTATTACAGGTAATAATATTAGAATGAAAAATGTTCATCCATTTTCTGCTGCAATTCTTACAATCAAACAAAGAACCAAAACCAATCAAAATAATCAATCATTCAACTAATCAGTCATCGAGTCTTTTCTTCAATCAATAATTGAATCAATCAATCATTTAATCAATCATTCAATCAATCATTCTGTTATTCAATCAATCATTTAATCAATTATTTAGTCATTTAATCAATCAATCATTCAGTCATGCAATCAATAGTTTAATCAATCATTCAATCAATCATTTAATCAATCATTCAATCAATCATTCAGCCATTCAATGAAACATTCAATCAGTCATTCAATGAAACATTCAATCAATCATTTAAATCATTCAATCAATCATTCAGTTATTCAATCAATAATTTAATCAATCATTCAATCAACCATTCATTCAACCATTGAAACAATCATTCAATCAATTTATCATTAAATCCTTATATCAACCATAACTCATGCAGTTGCAATTTGATCATTCAGT
Source organism: Trachythela sp. YZ-2020 (assembly GCA_016169945.1). NCBI lineage: Eukaryota > Metazoa > Cnidaria > Anthozoa > Malacalcyonacea > Clavulariidae > Trachythela > Trachythela sp. YZ-2020. The sequence continues at coordinate 196,661 of JADLSH010000064.1, forward strand.
ATTGCAATTAATGATCATTCAATAAATCACATACTCTGGCAATCAAATAAACAAACAATCAACTTTTAAAAATGTTGTAGAGATGCTCAAGCTGTGATATTTGTGATTGACAGCAGTGATAAATTGAGAGTAGTTGTATCAAAAGATGAGTTAGATTTATTGATAAAACATCCAGGTATGTCATTGGGTGCAGTATGTCTTACTGGTAATCAGATTTGAACTTTGAAGGAGCTATAGGTGTAACTTTTGCTCACAATATTGTTGAGTAATATACTAAGCGTTTGTACTATGTTTTTTAAGTATATTTTTCTCAATTAATTTAGACATATCGTCCAGGCGGGTACCTATACTGTTCTTTGCTAATAAAATGGACATGAGAGATTCATTGTCCTCTGTAAAGGTAGGCGAAGTTACTAATTATCAAAACTATTAACTGTTCCGTGCACCAGAGACTATTTAACAATTAGATTATGAGCTCAAGATTTCTATGAGGTGATAGTTGATGAGGGCAAAGCCCGAATGAACTATCATCTCATAGAAATCGAGAGCGAATCATCTAATTGTTTTAGTAGAAACCAGCAAGAAAACAGTATTTCAAAACGTTTTTCATAATTTATTGAAATAAATTCGTTAAAAATCGCGCCGTATAGATGGCTGTTTCGCTACTCGCTATCTATCGACAATTAGATAGCAAGTAGCGTAGCCAATCAAATTACAGCATTTACAATAGTATACTAGTATGATTCTACTAATTGAATTAGTGTGCAGATGCAGTAGAGTAGCTAGGCTAGATTGAATATTTGAATTACTCATTTTGTGGGATTTAACATCCTGAGAAATATATTAACAAGAACTTCAGCCGTTTTGAGCAAAAGCCCTTTTCAGGCAGTTTAGTCTTACAAACCTTAAGCAAACTGTTTAGAACTTCTGTATTATTTGTTTATGTGCTGTAGGTCAGCAATCGAATGAAACTTGAAGAAATTAAAAATAAACCTTGGCATATATGGTAAGACATTGGACAAAAAAATTGTTTTAAGTATATACAGCAACAATTCAAGAATTGAGCCAATCTATAGAGTACACTCTATAGATGATTGATGATTGAGACCTCCTAATTAACGGACACTTACAACATTCACTGTTGCTGTTCATTGACTTGGGGTTGAACTGTTTGTTTGAATTTCTAGCTGATGCATTTGAATTTTGATAGAATTACAAGTTAACCCATTAGCTGGTAATGCGCCCAGATTCACCGTTGGCTGTTTGCTATTAATAAATCATGAACTATTTTAACTAATTAGATTACAATGCGCCCATATGTGCCCTACTTAATTAGTATTTTACTCTGTCTAATGCCAGACGATTTTAATACATTTTATACTCGTCAGTGGTGGGGTACTGTCAGTTAATGGGTTAACAAAACTATCTGCCAGTGTCTCTTGTTAACCCGTTAGCTTGCAATGCACCCGATGCACCCGATGCACTCTGTCTACGCCAGAAGATTTAATCATCAGTGATAATGTACTGCCAATTAATGGGTTAAAATGGTATCAAAAGACACTACATTTTACTTAAAAGATTAACAATTATTCTTGTTCCAGTGCGAGCAATGCTTTAACTGGTGAAGGACTAAATGAAGGCGTTGAATGGTTAACAGGTAATGAGTGAGTGAACTGGTAAAAATCCCTATTTTTCAACATTGTATATATTTACTAATAATACAAATCATGTTTTTTGAGAAAAGGTTATAGCATTATGAACTAACTGAGGGCACTGCTTTGTTTTTTATATAGATCAGTTGAAACAACGCTGATGCATACAGTGCAAAATGTATATAATAATTAATATAAAATAAAATATAAAAATATTCTAATATTATGGGTAATAAAATTATCCATGGTAGTAGCATACGTAGTAGCAAGACTTTATTTTAACAGGGTAGCCCATTCAGCCGAAGCTGGTATCCAGAGGGACCCTGTACAACAAAACATATGTTTACAGCAATAATATAGTAACTAGCTAATAAGAGTCCTAGTCAGGGGCGTAGCGTGCGGGGGGTGTGGGGTGTAACACCACCAATTTTTACTGAATGGTCGGTAAAACACGGATTCGGTTGGCAATGTACGGAGCCGTCGGTAAAACCATCGATATATAAATATATAATTACAAGGTGTTTTTTTTCTGTATCTCACTCGGTTCAAATTGATGTAGAAAGTTTAGGTGGATGGATATTCCGAGTGAAATATTATATACAATATTTTAGACCTGAACGGGAACGGTTGCGAAAAATGCAACTCTAAGTCCTCCGACAGGAATTGAACCTGCGGCCCTGCGATTCCGGTGCAGCGCTCTGACCACTGAGCTACAGAGTCCAGTTGCCAAGCGTTAACCACAAGTTCATGTATATATATAGATGCTTAGAGTTGCATTTTTTGCAACCGTTCCCGTTCAGGTCTAAAATATTGTTATTATATTTCACTCGGAATATCCATCCACCTAAACTTTCTACAGAAATATATAATATTAACGTGTGAAATTAACATTAAAACATGAAGCTATATAAACAGAGGATATCGTATGTGTATAACTTTATGGGGGGGGGGGGGGAGGGGGAGGGGCACAACCACGTGTTCGTCGGTAAATATTGATGTTACAACCCCCAGCCAAAATGGTCACGAAAACTACAATTTCAACAACACAATAATAATGTAAAAGTGATGCAGTCATAGAGTTATAAAGTCATAAAGTTCTTGAAGGATAACAACGAAGTAGATGCTTTAAATCTTGGTTGTAAAGAATTAAACAATAGTGTTCCAGAATGTCTAAGAGTAATTTCCCAAGTCTTAACTTGGGTTTGGGGAGATGAATATCATTACTCCTTCTACCATTATATAAATGAATGCTACTGTTTCTAATAAAATATTCACTAAGATATTTTGGAACTTAAGGTCATGCAGACACTTGAAGACTAAGATACATTTATTCCTTCCTCTGATAATCTGATTGCCTTTAAGTCCGACCATCCTAAGATATTCATAGCCTCATTTGAACTGTATCGTCTCGTTATGATACGAGCAGCTCGATTTTGCATTCGTTGTAAATTGTCATTACACATGGCTGAGAGTTCACCCAACACAGTATCTGCATAAGTAAGAGTCGGAACAGTTATATACACATTTGGATGCCTTGATGGTGAGACACTTGTTTACTTTGATCAGGGAAGCCGGAAGTTGCTGAGAGGATCAAGGGAGTGCCGATTGGCTGCTTTGTTAAAAGGGCAAAAGGGCATATTTTTAACAAAAGGGAACAAACAAAGGGCAGTCAAAGACACTTACCTGCTTATAAATTAAGAATCAAACACAAACTCAAATGCACTCAATAGACATTTGATTTCAAATGGATTACACATTTATTGATTTCAAACATCAAACTAAGAGGTGTTCCGCACTTGATGAACCTTATAAATTTAATTATGAGTTGGGTAAGATTTAGGTATGTGTTAAATCTGTGTTAAATCTTCCTACCCATAGTCTGCACCATAGTCTGCACCCGCATTGGAATACAAAAGGTAGAGGTGTTCAGCAAAGGTAAGAGGTGTCTGGCCCTGACTTGGATACACACTGAATATGTACTTCCTCTGTGCGTTAACTAGGACTTGAATCAGTGAAGAAAAAAATCAATGCTTCACTTGACTAATCTGTATTTTAGTTGCTCCCTAAAAAAATATTAATATAGAATAATGTATACCTTTCCACTAGAATGATACTGTAAGTCCAACGTCGTGCAAAAGAAACTTAAACTGAAAATGTACAGTTAGTTTTAATGTTTCCTTGTCAAGTTATTTATTAAAAGTTTCCTTAATTATTGTAAAGTTTTTATTAACGACTTACTTTGATTGCAAAACAACAAACATAATAAGGACGGTAGAATGATTTTAGAGTTTCCCACATTTGTATTAATACATTAGCTTGCAATGCGCGCCCAGACAATTTTACTCGTCAGTGGTAGGGTACTGCCAGTTAATGGGTTAACAAAACTATCTGCCAGTGTCTCTTGTTAACCCATTAGCTTGCAATGCGCCCTACTTTAGGATTTTACTCTGTCTTATGCCAGATTTTACTCATTGGTGATAGGGTACTGCCAGTTAATGGGTTAATACAGAATACATAATATATACATATATCATTAGAGCTTTAGAAACAATCTCAATTCTATATATTTGCTGCCAAATACCAGACTACCGGAACACTAATTTCTCACTATAATAACTGTCAGTTGAACACCATCTACTGCATAAGAGTGCTTAGTAAAAAAGCACCTATTTTGAACATTGAATTAGTCCAGTTATTACAACCAGTCAGTTTTGGACTCTGCCTACTCCAGTTGTAACAAACAGTCAGCTGTATATTCTGCATAGTCCAGTTATAACAAGCAGTCAGCTGTGACTCTGCATAGTCCAGTTGTAACAAGGAGTCAGTTGTAAATTCTGCATAGTCCAGTTATAACAAGCAGTCAGATGTGACATATGCATAGTCCAGTTGTAACAGCAGTCAGCTGTGATATCCATAGGATCTGCATAGTCCAGTAATTAGCCTGCACACAGGCTCTCTTGGGTCTACCAAGCCTTCGGCACAATAACTATAGATGCGTCAGCCCCCCCTCCTTAGCTTGAAGAAGGGGGGCTCCGCCCCCTACCTCCCTCCCCCACACCTCTCTCTTCTATGCCACCGCCTAGCTATTCTAAAAACTTGACCAAATTTTTTGTATTAACTAACTACGTATGAAAGTTAACATTTATTAACAAAAACTGTCAAAACAGCTCATATATTACAGTCTCATATTATAGTCACAAAAATTGTTAAAAAATATATATAGTTAAATCAGAGTTTTCTTGAACCATACATTTCATTCAACTACCTATTTTTGGTATAAGTAAGACATGAAAGTTTAACTAGCTCATGTTTTCAATTCATAATTTTACCACGGCAATAACATTGATATCTGTACAAATAAATAATACACCATCAAAATGGTCTTAAGGTGGCGCAAAGACCACGCAAAGGCCAACAACTGGCCCAAACGTCCTTATTATCGATATCTAACAGTAGCACAGGCTCTTGAGGGCAGATCCTTGAGGGGTAACAGGGACAGGATTAGGATACAGCTGCTTTTTGAGAGTAATTTAGAGTTTGTTTTTCAGATTGCGGTACAACAGTGAGGTGGATGACAGGTAGAGGGGGGTGGGGCCATGTCTAGGTGGGGCATCTAAAAGGTCACCCATAGTCTTCTCCCAAGCACAACCCCACATGTACAAACCATAGATGAAAATGCCTTCAAGTTGTGGTTCGCGTAGCTACAAAAATGCAAAACATCAGCAATCATAAACCATATATGATTTTTCAAACGGTTGGTTCTCAGTGTAGATAGTGTTCTTAAAATACATTTTCTTTGTGGTAGATTCTCACTTGTCTAAACTTCAAACTGTTGTTTCTTAGGTTTCTTAGTGTAGATAGTGGTCTTGAAATACATTTTCTTTGAGGTAAACTATTCAGTGCTAGACTAAACTTCAAACAGAGTTGGTTCTCAATTTAGTAATTGTCTTGAAATACATGTTCTTTGTGGTAACTTCTCACTAGTCTATACTTCAAACTGTTGGTTCTCAGTGTAGGTAGTGGTCTTGAACTACACGTCCTTTGTGGTAAACTATTGCTAGCCTTTAACTCATTCATGAGTTTTAAGGTGCATCAACTCAGACTTAATTCAGAGGTAAGGGGGGAAGCGCACCAACCGTATCTTCCACCCACGCTCCCGTGGATGTTCTTGTCCTGTGGTATGTTCGCTTTCATATTACTTTGCTAAATTTCCAATGGGAAAACTAAAACAAGTTCATTTTGAAGAGACTATAAAGTCTAAAACTCAACTAAAGTTTGTAGTTCTTGAGAGGGGGGCGTCAAACAGCCTTAAATTAAAAGTTCTGAAAAACCTTGTTAACCATAAAGCAAGTATATTAAAACTGGATGAAGTTATACCAATACAAACCTGCACATCATCTCTGATTGTTAGAATCAATTTCTGCATTTGTTCAACTTCAGAAAGCACGAACAAACTGAACGATGTAGCACAACCCTTCTTAAGATTATCATTTAAAGAGTCCTAAAAATAACATTCTCATTAATAAACTATATATTAAGTAAAAAACAAATGAACTATCTTGTGTGCAGTTCGTCTACATATACGAATTTGTGTGTATACTTCATTTTGACGGGATGATCAATGGCTGGCGCGGTCCATACTAGAGATAAATAATCTTTCAAGACGTATCAACCATCTGACGGATATTCTGTCTTTGTGTAAACACAAGACAAACGGCCAGCGGCCGGTGGTACGAAGCCCGTTTAGTCTATCCGGTGGATATGTCGAAAATATCGACCAAGTCTATACTTTCATCGAACAACCAAACTAAAATATTTCAACTTGAATAGAACAATTATGTTTGCAACTACATATTAGGTGCGTAAGATTTAAGTTCAATCATTCACAAAATGTGTGAAAGTGTTTTTTATTTTTGGCTTATCAACCGTTTAAGCTAAACGGCCTTCGTACAACCGGCCCCGACGAGCTAGCTAGAAGGTACGGTCAACACTGGCAATCGTTCTGGGAATAAATCAAGCTTGATATTTTCCTAATTCCCGAGCCGGTGCGAAGCGCAGTGCGAGGGTACTAATTCCGCTCGGATATTTACGCCCGGGTATGTAAAAACATTGTGGAATAAAAAGTCGTCCGCCATTTTTTTTAGAGAACTTAAAAATGTAGGACGGCAACGCGACGACGACGGCCAAAACAAACTCCTTGTAGTAGCTCCTGATAGTAAAGAAAACTTGTCGTGTATTATCAATCGTATGAATTTAATACAGTTTAACAAGTTGAAGATATGGACTTATGGTTGAGAAGAGTTCTACTGAACCAATTTGAAGTAGCACTTGTTTTCGGCTTGAATTGCAGGCGTTGTGTACAAGGCGTGAAAATCTGTGACTTGCCGTTGTAAAGAGAGCGAGGACCACGTCTAAAACTCCCGTGGGACTTTAATTATTCGTTTCTTTTCATCAACTCATTGAATTAATAGCCGTTGTCGTCGCTTTGCCGTCCTACATGCTTTAAGTTCTCTAATGTCATGGACTGGACTGGAGGTTTTTTTTAAGTTATGCGCATGTGCAAGTTCAAGCCGAGAGAAAACTGGTAACTAGCAACATGATTGGCTAAGACAACGATTTTGTTTTTATATGTATACGTCAGAAAATAACTGCCATTTTTGCATTTTATTTGTGGCATTCATATTCTGGAGTCGGGACCATGGCTCAGTTTTAAGGAAATTTACTTAAACTGAGGAAATTTTGACCTTTTTATTAGTTTTTAAGGACACTTTTAAGGAAATATAATTTTTAAGGAATTTTGAGTTGAAACACACACTCCAAACAATAATTAGTTATTACACTGTTTGTTATACTTATAAGTTATATCCATGGACCTAATGAAAGTTTTTGGCAGTAGTTTTTATCTTCGATATACTTGTTAACTATAACCCAATTTCTATGACTATAGTCCATAACTATGACGACTATGACTATAGTCCATAACTATGATGACTATGACTATAGTCCATAACTATGACGACTATGACTATAGTTCATAACTATGACGACTATGACTATAGTCCATAACTATGATGACTATACTATAGTAATGATAAAGATAAGAAAGATAAAACTGGCTCCAAATCGAAAGAGCTTAACTCCAAATCAAGCGAGCCTAGTTCCAAATCGAGAGGGAGCTTAGTGTACAATTCCGAGCCGAGCTTAATATATATCTCTGACAAGGTTCTGCCCAGGAATGCCGGGTACTTGTAGCCCTGAGGCATTACCCCCTCCCACCTTGCCGACAACTTTTAACAAAGTGCAAAGTGATTAGAGCCGTTCGTCAGACGAATCTCCGTGCCGAGCTTAGTATACAAGTCCGAGTTAAGCTTAGTTTACAGCTCCAAGTCGAGCTTAGGATAAGGAAGATAAATCTTACCCCCACTCTAATCCTAACCCTTTCTCTAACTCTGACCTTATCCCCTTCTCTAATCCTAACCACGCATCTTAAATCAGTGCTGTAGAACTAAATTCATAACTGCTTAAATCCTAACTCTCTCTCTAAGTCTCTAACTCTAGCCTTCTCTCCAACCCAATTATTTTCTCTAACTCTAACCCCATCACTCCTTCTAACCCCAACCCTATCTCTAATTCTAACCATATCCTTCTCTCTAATCCTACCCCTCCCTCTAATCACAACCCTCTCTGTAACTCTAATCCTAACCCTCTGTCTAACTATAACCATTTCCCTAACTCTAGCCATCTCTAACACTTTCCATATCTCGTTCTCTAATCTTAACTCTTTATTAATTGTTACGGTTAGAGCCTATACCCTTAGGGTAGGGATAGAGAACGAGATATGGGGGAGAGAGTTCGAGATGATTTGTTTTAGAGAGAGGGTTAGGGAACATGTTATAGTTAGAGAGAGGATTACAATTAAAGTTAGAAAGAGGGTTATGATTAGAGGGAGGGCTAAGGTTATAGAGAGGGATAGGGTTAGAGAGAGGGTTATGGTCGAGTGACACGTGCAATTTTTTTCTCGCGCCGGCAACGAAAACGGTCAAATTTCATTGCGTTGCCCGCGCAAGCGAAGTGGTTACACGAGAAACGGTAATCTAGCCGCGTCGTGCTTATAGACTTCTTAGATTTTGGACAGTCGGTTTCGATTAACTGAGATACTCATTGGTGGAACATTTGATATTTACATGTTGTTTGAATTGTGATCAAAATAATTAAATTTGTTTTTGTGGATAACACCACCTCGAACACCACAATCATGATAGTATCACAGATCAAAAGCTTTGATAAATAATTGTGTTGTTTCCCACAAACACAACATTACAACAATAAGCTCGCCTTCTTTCACCCTCCTCGCAGTAGTTTTCACAGCACACTGGCCATGCACAAGCGAATTTCATTGGCTGGCTTAAAATAATGATTGCGTTTCCTGCTCAAACAATGCCTGTGTGATTTGATATTTTCAGCAATCGTTGCCGAAAGTTCAAACATTTCAACTTTCTGCAACGATTGCCGAACGCATCGGGTTACAATTGCGTTGCGCGCCAGATATGAGACACGTGCAATGTTATCTCTCGCGCCGGCAACGCAATGAAATTTGACCCGTTGCGTTACCGGCGCGAGAAAAAAATCGTCGCACGTGTCATACGACCTTTAGAGGGAGAGCCGGCTACTTCTCATTTGGTCAAAGCAAAAATTAAAAGCAAATCGATGTTCCACACAGAATTTAGACATAGAACCACCCTTAAATCGGGAAGATCAATGCAAATTTAAAGTAACAAATAAAAGAGTTAGCATTCAGCTACCTTAATTTTGTTTGTTTGCTGTCGAAAAAGCGATAATATTAAATTTGCTGCAGAGTTAAGTTGTCCTTTTTTCTTTATATCTCCATGCGTTTTTTAAAGTTCCATGCGAGAGCTTCCACCCAGAACCGTCTGGTTTCTTGCTTTTTCTTACTCTCGATCACTATTAGTCACAGACGGCTACTTTTTGGGGGCAGCCATTTACTTCAAATCATTCTGAAAGCCCTGTACTAAGCTCCAAAAATATATAATAAAATATCACTGCCGAACATTATTGTTCGATTTAATTCAGGCGTCCCACAATGCTCTGTGCTCGGTCCCTCGCTGCTTTTCAATCCAATAGTCGACAGCTTCCTCTCTTCAAGTCCATCTCTTTATGCGGACGACATTGAAACCCATTGTTCACGTCCTAATCTTGATGTAGCTCAGTCGCAAATCAAAAAGAACTCAAACGAGATGACCAAAGGTTGGCAGACAACAGAATGATTCCAAATGTCAAAAAGACAAAATATATGGTAATTGGATCACGTCAAGCACTGAAAAGGGCGAATGATATTGAAATATATCTGGACAATGAGATCATTGATGTGATCACTACATTTGACTATCTCGGTGTTCGAATAAGCAATATTCTGTCATGAGAACAGCATGTTAGCAGAATATGTCAACGATTGTATCCAAAACTTGGCTTACTCAATCGCATATCGTCATTTTTACCTTATATCGTAATTTTACTCTGTATCTACAAACAAACTATACTACCCATTTCGGACTATGGTTCAACGGTTTGTCATGAGTGCGGAACAATACAAACGAGGGGGGTCGAGAAACTGCAGAATCGTGCTTTGAGGATTATCCTTCACCAAGGCATGCGAAAATGTTCTCAAGAGATGCGCAGCGAACTGAGGCTGCTGACATTGCATAGCAGGAGGCGATTTTTACGCTTTCTAAGTATTTTCAGGATACTGTATAACTTGGACTGCCCTAGCCAACTGAGAGATACGTTCAAATTCAGGCGTTGCATGCACAACGGAAACCTGAGGGATAAGACGCTGCTTGATCTTCCGAAGGTGAACAGTGTAATAGGTCAATCAACATTCAAGTATGCTGGTGCAAAAGACTGGAACTCTTTAGCCTTTAAACATTAGAGAAATGATATCCTTCTCAAAATTTAAACGTACTGTTCATACGCATCTTCTAGAACTTGACAATAAGTCTCATATTTGTAGTGTATAAGAATATGCATGTTTATATTGTATATAAAATAAGTGTAACGTTGATAATTGTAATCACTGTTCTATTATTTTCTTAACTCCATTATTGTTATTATGTATTCCAATGGATATTATTGATATCTTTCTATTAACTATGAATAGTGGCTTTTTTTAAAGAAAAAAGGGTGCGCCTAATCCACCTATACACAGATTTTTATTGGCGCTTGCGCTTCTAAATGGCGATTTTGACTCTAAAAAACCTCGGAAAATTGTAAATATCGGCTTATAGGCTTATATGCAGGGAAATAGGATAATATCAAATTGACGTTATGAGTGGGTGGGATTATGTCAACATTTTAATGGTAGCTTGTGGCAATATTATCCTATAATTCAGCACATACAGTATAGCAACTATTGAAATAATTTTACTTGACATTTGAATTAAGAGATGTTTCAAAATATGCATGAAATATAATGAAAAAATGCTGGAAAATCTATGTCCTTTCAGTTGAATAGCAAAAAAGTATATACTCGATACCAAAATAATACAAATTATATTGTATTATTATATTGTATTAAGCCAATGATGGGTGGATACATCTTAGGTGGATGGGTAGGTATGTGTGATATTGAGGAAATAATTGATGGAAGGTTTCTCTTTTCAATATGTCAATGACTTTAAGCCCACGACCTCCTTTTTGATGAATAAAATTGCATGGCGTGGACAGAGTAACATAAGCAAGGGTAAGTACAATACGGGGGTTGGTTGCAGCCTCGTCTGCAGTCTTTTAGGGGGATAAAAAATAGGGCTAACCTCAGATCCTCCTGCAGGGTCTTTTATGTATTTAAGGTAACCTGAATAAATAATTTCCCCTATAACAAACCCCTTTCCCAATCCATTTGCAGATGGTAATCAGTGTTTATGGAGCATTCATATATTGTTATATTGAAGGTCATCCCTCTTCTCTATTGAAGGTGTGTTGCCTCCTGTACGTGCCCCAATTCCCTTTCAGAAATTACAAACTGACTCGTATAAACAGCCTCTAATACACTGTATAATAATTTTTTGTTTCCTTAGTTCACTATTTGATACACAACGACGGAACGTAGGATTTTCAGGATTTATTTTGATATATATTAATCAGAAGCTAAAATACAAATACAGACGAATTTACGATATATCCTTAGAAATTAAAGTTCAAAATAAGTAAATATAGAAAATAATTAAACATGCTCATATTGTCCAACTACAGTACGTCCGTCCTTTTAACAAATAATAACAAATTAAACCTTTAAATGTACAGAATCTGTTTAAAATCATCAAAACACATGTTTGGCACATGCGGCTAAATCGAGAGTTGTACCAGCGCCTAACTATCACTTAAATTACATTAAATCTGGACTTTATTACCTAACGAGTTCAAAAGTGGTAAAAATTTAAAAGAAAATACTGCGTTAAAAACAATAACGTAGGTCGGTTGTATAAAGCACGTGGAACAAGCTATAATTTCCGCATTATTTGTAAACACTTGTGAGGATATATTGACAAATTAGAGGTCATATATAAACTTACCCTTGTCTCACTGTTCCGCATTTTGTTTTCTTGAATGATAACGCGATCAGAGAGGTAAAATGTGGAACAGTGAGACAAGGGTAAGTTTATATATGACCTCTAATTTGTCAATATATCCTCACAAGTGTTTACAAATAACACGGAAATTATAGCTTGCTCCACGTGGTTTATACAACGTTATTGTTTCTTTTTTACTACTTTTGGACTCTTTAGGCAATAAAGTCCGGATTTAATGTGATTTCAGTGATAGTTAGGCGCTGGTGCCAACTCTCGATTTAGCCGCATGTCATGTTTGCCAGTGGTTCTAAGTCCATGTTACGCACACAATAGGGTTAGGGTTAGGGATTGGGTCGGGATTAGGGTCAAGATCAAAGAGAAATATTCGTGGTTCATAACATGGCGTTATAACCTTGCCAGTGGCCGCCATCTTTTTTTTTTCTCACAACTAGTGCCAGTCCCTTAAATTAGCGCAACATTTATATATTGTTACTTTGTGAAATTCACGGATAATTATTGAACTGTGCAGCCAATCAAATTTCTAAGTTTACATCACAGTTTACATTACATATTAAACATTACTTGTTAACCCCATACAAATGAACAATGAAATGCTAATTATTTACATTTACAAACCACCAGACTAGTGGTTGGAACTAGTTTGCATATAATAATAATAATAATAATAATAATAATAACGATTTAATATCAGCATATCCACAGAGTGGCTCTTCATCTGACAAGCTATCTACACTACAATACGGTGAAATATTAATAATTTACATTAAATACTATTAAAATAGAATAGAAATATCAGTAAAAATATCATGGCTATAAAAGGCTAAAATTATTAAAAAGCTAAAACAAATATTTTATTCGTTCATTAGCTTTGTTCATTAACATTTGTCGTACGTGTCTGTTGTATATCTTGGATTCAGAACAAGATCTTACTTCTGCGGGAAGTTCATTGTAAAGTTTCGATGCTGAATCCTGAAACGTTCCTTCAATTAGAGGAATTGAACGTTTATCAAACATATGTAAATTTGATAGAATATAGTGTATTAAATGTCCTTTTCGTGTATGACCTACTTTGCTTTCCCTTAGGAAATAATTTCCATTCTGTAAGAAAAAGAACAATTTCTTGAGATGTTTATAGTCTTTAATATATTTGTAAGAAAAAAGTCCAACTAAAATAGTTTCCTTCGCCCATGTGATTGTAACACGCGAATTCCACGAAACCCGCGGGAGTATCTTCGGCGTTCGGAATACATACATACATACAATTTTATTAGTTATCCCAATATACGGGCTTTTCATAACTAATTTACAAAAACTATTATAAGAAATTACTAATAATTTTAGAATTACAAGAAAGTTATATTTAAAATTTGAATAGTAAACTAGTCATAAAACGTGTTCAAAAGTCACATTGTGTTTAAGAAAGTTTCCAATAATTGTTTCTTTAGGCGATTTTTAAAAACTCTGTGCGACTCAACCTGTTTAAGTGAAGGGCAGAGTGAATTCCATATAACCGATGCTCTGTAAGCAAAAGACTTTTGTCCGGTGGCAGTTCTACATCTAGGAATTTGAATATCATTTGATTGTCTTGTGATTCTTCCACTTATTGATAATCTACTACAAAAATGCTGCGTTAGATAGGTAGGGGCAGTTCCTTTTATGCACTTGAAAGTCATAACCGCATCGCGTAAATAAAGTTCTTTCGATACCGGAAGCCAATTTAGTTCCTTCAGACATGGGGTGATGTGATCATACTTATGTATTCCAGTAACGATTCGTGCAGCAAAGTTTTGTACGCACTGCATCTTCTTAATGTTGCCCTGCGAGGTTGACGGCCATACGGAAGAACAATAATATAATTTACTGAAAACTAAACTTTTAATAATTTTTACTAACAAGTCACGACCGAAAAGATGTCGCACTCTATTTATCTGTAACAGCATATTCATACATGATGAGACTACGTTAGTCACGTGTATATCATAAGCCATATACGAATCCCATGTCATACCAAGATCCTTTGCGTTTATGGCCTGTTTTAACTCTTTACCCATCAGGGTAAATGTTACATCGGGTAAAAGTGAAAGCAGCTGGGGTACTCCGAAGACCATTATCTTTGTTTTGTCTGGATTTATAAGGAGATAATTTGAACAGCACCATTCAAACAACGAATGAAGATCACCGTTAACTTTGTTTACTGCATCATCCAGTTCATTTAAGTGAAATGATAAAAATAATTTTGAATCATCTACAAAGCATTCAGTTTTACAATGTTTGCTAGCTGTAGGTAAGTCATTTATATAGATGTTGAAGAGTAAGGGTCCCAAAATCGACCCCTGGGGAACACCATACTTTAACGGTAGGCTATTTGAAAGGGTCGAACCAATACGTACAAACTGTTGCCTTCCGTTTAGGTAGCTCTTGAATCAATTTACTGCGGCTGCTGATACACCAATTTTTTCTAATTTTGCAATGAGTATATTATGATTTATACTATCGAAAGCCTTACTAAAGTCCACCAGTACAAGAACTGTGATTTGCTTGCGGTCCATCGCATTAAGAATGAAATCGCTGACCATAATATTCAGGGTTTCTGTGGAATGATTTGATTTATTCCCACTCTGGTGTCTAGTAAGGAGATCGTTTTCCTTCAAATAATCTGTGAACTGTTTTAGAGCTATTTTCTCACAAATTTTACCAGCCGACTGTATCAAGGATATTGGGCGGTTGTTTCCGGCTAGTTCGTGATCCCCCTCTTTAACATGTGGAATAACTTCTGCTAACTTCCAGTTTTCTGGAAAAGTACATGTTTCAAAGGATCGATTGATGATATTTGTTAGCGGCATTGAAATATTGGCCAAACAATCTTTCTGAATTTTAACTGGGATCTTATCGGCGCCAGGAGATTTGTTTCCAGGCATCTTGAGAATACACTCTTCTAAATCAGCAACAGTAACAGGTGCAAAATAAAATTGTTCTTGAGTCGAATTATTTGGAGGAGAAACAATTGGCATCATAACGGCATTATAGTCCGAAGATAACTGTTTTACGGTTTCTACCCAATTTTGACCCACCGATGTGAAATATTTATTAAAATCATTGGCAACAATCACAAGATCTTTAGTGTATTGTAATGTGGGTGTCAGCCCTCGAGATGTGGGAGTAATGCCACGGAGAAGTTTCCATAATTGGTTAGATTTACCATTACATTTTTCAACTTTTCTCTCGACAAAATTTATTTCTGCAGTTTTCAGCATCTTTTTCACCTCTCTCCTTTTAGCTTTAACAGCTATCCAATCAGAATTCAGATTTGTAGCTCTAGCTCGAGTTAATAACCGATCACGTAGTTTCATTTCTTCCCGAAGTACCGGTGTGATGCAGGGGTTACCCTTGTGTTTAAAATTCATTTCCTTTATAGGGGCATGGCTTTCAACAACTTGGCCAAAAAGGGAATTAAAAAGTTTGACTTTATCGTCTGCACCATTTATATCATCTAAGCTGTCCCAGCAAATTTTTGAAACATCCATATTGAAATCTGTAGGGTCATACTGCTTATAGCTTCTAGTTTTAATATTGATGGCTTGGGTTCGTGGCTTCTTTAAGTTCAAGGTAACAATTACTGGAAAATGATCGCTCATGGCTGTACATATAACATTGCTTTGGATAACTAAGTTTGGTGATGTAGTTGCTATTACATCAAGCAAAGTTCTTGAATTTTGCGTTACCCTGGTGGGTTGCGAAATCACTTGCGTCAAATTGTAGGATGTACAAAATTCCTCGAAAGCAGTAGACTGAGGATTGTTAGATAATAAATCACAGTTCAAGTCGCCTGCAATGAAGATTTCGTTTCCATAAGACAGGGCATCAGTTAATGACGGCGCTAGGACATTTAGGAAACAATTTAACTGAGTATCTGGTGGACGGTAAGCGACACAAACAATAATTGATTTTAATTTTGCGTGCTGTATCTTCAACCAGAGCTGATGAAAATCGCAGTCTGATATATTTGAAATTGAGGTAAGAACCTCAGCTTTTAAGTTCGTGCTCAAATAGGCACACACGGAATCAATCTCGTAGCCAATTTCCGAAGGCACCTTGGTTTGACGGATTTCCGATTGCGCTTTCCGCTAATTATCCGCACAAAATCCTAATCTGGTGATCTATCTTTTTTATTGCATATATCAATAGAGCATGATGTTCAGCAACTATTGTGAAAGTTTAAAAATATCACAGTTCTATAGCAAAATACCGACTTGTTCATCGATATCTTCAGCAAAATTACAAAACTAGGGAAAAATATGTCCAGCTGTATGGCTGTTGAAGCTCGTGAACTGAGTAAATGGCAGGATTCGATTGGTTTCAATCTAAGAAGCTTTAGACTTAAATCGATCTTACCCTTCACGGTATTTCTTGGTTGCCATGGCTCTCACATATATTGAATAAACGTCAAAATCAAAAGATAAAAAAAAATATTTGCCTCTCGTTTTTGCAAGATGAAAGCACAACTTGCGCCCGCGAACTATCATTCACTAGTCAGCGACGCTTTTATATATAAGTGAAATTTCGTGAAGCTCTGTGAAGCTGTTGATCCAATTTTTTACCTTTATATGCGTTTTACTCTTTAGTTTCATCGGTAACCTATCTTCAAATTTTGACCACAAATTTTAATTTTGGTAAATTTTATATTTTCAATTTTTAAAAAAATCTGTACTGTGGAAATCTCGCAATAAAATTTTGGTTTTTAAAAATATCGCACAGTACAGAATTTTTTTAAACTTTCACAATAGTTGCAGAACATTGTGCTCTATTGATATATGCAATAAATAATATAGGTCACCAGATTCGATTTTAAGATACAGACAATTTTGTGCGGATAATTAGCATGTTAAATGCTGTCGTCAGGTTGCCATGGCAACACTTACATTGTCAAAATCGAGTTCTAAATATTCCATAGCTATTGAATATTGCTGCCGAGCAGAAAAGAATGCGCTATCTGCATGAATAGACCTTTATTGTACAGATGTTGGGAAAGTAGGCCCAACTGTAGGGAGCAACCTTAACCACTGAGCTACGAAGAAACACATTACAAAATATGTGCAAAAACACTTCTTATACTGGAGAATGATTATTTATTATTGTGACGTCAATGCTAGACTAGACGGGGCACCGCACTTCAGCACTGTGTCTGGTTTAATAGTTTGAGGGTGATGCAATCTCAACATTACAAGTGTTACAAAACTGAATGATATTAAACCTGATTGTTGAAAATATAAGTTGACAAATCAAACTTACCAAGCATCTCTCACCTTCTTAGTTTCAGGACAGACACAACATAGTTTTAATTTATTTTCTGGTCGTTTTAAAGCTGTTGTACTTGTAGAAGCCATCGAAATATTTGTAGCAGAAGCAGAAGACATTTTTTATCCTTTTAAATTTTCTCTACTTTATATACCTACCTGCCCTACCACTTACATGACGTTTTCAGGAAAGGTATGACGCTGAAAGAGGAATTATTGGCTCAGAATTGCTTACTGACTTTGTATAACAACTGAACTATGCAGAATTTACAACTGATTGCTTTTAATTACTGGATAGCCTGCACACAGGCTCCCTTGGGGCAATTATAATGCGCTTGTGGCTGGCACAATTACGACCCATGTTTGATCACTGAGCACAGCTAAGGTGGAATTGTTAGTTTTCAAAGCACAGAAGAGAACCAACCACAACTATGACGCGCGAAAGCGGACAAAATTACTTTTCCCAAATATATATATGACATCAATATCAAATATAAAAAAATACAAATATAGTAGGAATTGCCGTATATATATGTGCTAATTCTTAAATATAAAACGTGTTCTCGAATATACAGAACGTTCCTCAAATATGTAACATCTTTTCGCAAATAGAAACAATGTTGCCGATTATTTAACGTTTTCTCTCGTATATACACAATATTGGCATATATAAATCACGTTAATCACCTCACAAATATAAAGAGGGTCATGAAGGGGGGTACCAAATCCAAATTCCCAGCCAAATTTTGACTCAAATCCCAGTTCCCGGCCCAATTTTGCCCAAAATCCCAGTTGCGAAATCTGAAATCCCATTCTCAGTCAGGCTATTTGCAAACTAATAATAAACAATTATTGGATGAGGTTTTTGTGATATCCGGAATTATCAAGGTCAAGGTAAGTGTTATCAGGCGAAGGCTGAGACTGATAACACTTACCGAGACCTTGATAATTCCGGATATAACAAAAACCGAATTCAATAATTGTTTTATTATACATTGCATTGTCATTAAACTCCTTCGATAAACAACGATTTAAATTCTGTCGCACAAAACAACGTTTAGTTCTAAAATATTGGGGTAAAAACCAATTATAAAATTAAAACAAGAACGACGAAATATTAGAAACATAATTTACTTACTACAGTTCTGAAAAGAGTGTATTTTTACGCAAAAACTTTAAAAAAAACATCGTTTATTCATGTTGTTTTTATTCTTGTATGTAAAGCTGCTGCTCGTTCAAAAGTACGTACTGCGGGCTCAACCTACAAATAACTGAGTTATCTGCTAGCAGATAACTCAGTTATCTGTAGGTTGCGTGATTGCCATATTTAACTGTAAGCAATTAGCCAATCAGAAGACACGTAGTGACTACAATGTATAATAATGAATTATAACCGCTGATTATGCTATTTGGGTAAATGTACCGCCACCTACACTGAACAAAATGATGAATTTTCACGGGCTGTTCATATGAGCCATGCACTAGCCATATGGTTCACCATACTGGTGAATACTATATAACACTACAAAAGTTATATTTAGCCTGTGCACAGCCGTGACCAGGCTATACAAGAGTAGACAAATATTAAGTGTCCTTTCGGAGGGGCCGGGGTGTCAAATCAATTTTATGGAAGACCGGTCCTTAGTTATTTGAGTATAGTATCATAACGAAGAACGAAGCACTATAGCAACTTTTAGAATATATTTTACCCGCACAGTATACCAGGTGAGTTATACAATATGTTTTTACGGTCACTTTAAGTACCAAGAAATGAATTAATTTTATCAAATTCTTTCTCACTAATTTCGTTCTTAACAACTCGAAATTTCCTTCAATGACAACAATGCATTGAAATGGCAACATAGAGAATGAAATAGCAACATAAGACTTGAATTCTGTCCAAATGGACAGCAACATGAATAAGGTAGAAAACTTTAAAAGCATTACATTTTAAAACATCAATGTTACTACATTTGAAAATCTGACAAGTAACATGCATAATCCCTTAAAAGGCCCATATTGTCTGCACTGGACTCCTAGTCTAGGGGGAATTACTGGTTTACTAACAGAGCTATGCAGTATATTACAGATCTCACCGAACTGTGGCATTGCATAAAAAATTTGCATCACTACCACTCCCACACACGTCTACGACCGCACCTGCATATTTTTGCATGTTTACAATTCTAATAATAAACAGCCAATCAACTTTTTATACCAATTTTTACTAAGCATCGGATTGGCTGTATAAAAAATGGAATTGTAAACATGGAAAAATATGTAGTGTGGTCGTAGATGTTTGTGGGAGTGGTAGCGATACAAATTGTTTATGCAATGCCACAGTTCGGTAAGACCATAATAAATGGAGTTAGTTTCTTTTCAGGTTATAATACTTCTTACTTGAGTAATATTGGATGTGTAAGAGAATTGGTCCATACTGAGCTTCTAGGAAGAACAGTTTAGAACTGATGGAAGTGATAGAGCAATGCAGTATACCTAAAAGCGAGTTTGGTTTAGTTTTCATATGACAAAGCATCAATTCTTCCCTCACACAACAACTGTTCTAAGAGCATGAATTCAATGATCCCTCACTTCTTCAAATGATTTTCTTGACGTTAAATCAAGCACAATAATTGCAGCATCAGCATTTCTATAATACTGACTCGTCAGCGACTTGAATCTTTCCTCACCTGCAGTGTCCCATAATGTCAGCTACAACATTGAGAATAAATAAAAATATACTTCTATAAATAGTTTGTCCAACGATGAGCTGATCACTCAAAATTGTGAATAAGCTGACTCTGTTACTCAGTGCATGGCCAGTCACATGCAGCTGAATACATAGTAGGCAGATTTCTCAGCCCAGGCAGATTAATTTTGAATAAATTACGGGTTCGATATTACCATTTTTTTGAATCTTCGTTTTCCCAAAGGTAGCCAAGCAAGAACAATTCAAACAATAATGAATTTTTTTGATAAAAACATGTAAAAGGTGTTGTGCAATACTGCAATTGTACATCATGCACACTGAAGATTTTCCTCCGAAAGATCCAACTTAATCGACCCGCTTTGCAGACTTGTTCCATGGTTTGTTTGAACCAAGTCCACAAAGCGGGAAAAATCTATTTGTCAATGGTCTATTTGTCAAAGGTCCCTTCACTAAATTCCCATCAAAGGGCCTTGCTTGAAACATCAAGAAGCATTTTCATCTCTTTTCTAGTAAATTAAATGGCCGTCATTTACTTCACAAAACGGTTATTATATTCTATGCTGCGACAGATGCTGGACCCCCAAGGAAGGAATTATATCTGTCAATTTCACATGTTAAAGCTGTGCCTACTTTGTCCTTTAACTGCATCTAATGTTAGGGAAAATAATCACCAATGAGATACACTTGAACACTAATTAGTTAACCAGACTATCTACCATCTATCTTAGTTTCTTCCCCGATCGGGATCTGTCTACCTTTTTGTTTACCCATTAATATAGACAAGTCGCAGAGAAAGTATTCACTGTATTGCTGCCTAATTTTTTAACCTAATTTTATAGTCTAAAGCCAGGGCATGTACGTTACTCGTAAGTACTGGCCATTAATGGATTTAACCCATTAGCGTGCAATGCATCCAGATCAATGCACCCTACTTTAGGATTTTACTCTGCCTAACACCAGACGATTTTACTCGTCACTGATAGGGTACTGCCAGTTAATGGGTTAACAAAACTTTCTGCCAGTGTCTCTAATTGTTAACCCATTAGCTGCCAATGCGCCCAGATGCGCCCTATTTAGTGTTTGCCTAACGCCAGACGATTTTACTCGTCAGTGGTAGGGTACTGCCAGTTATTATGGGTTTGGTACAAATTCAAAAATATGCAAGCTGTCAAAAATTTTGAACAGTTGTACCTGCACAGAGTCCAAACGAATTCTCAAGCTCTGTGTAGAGAAACCCACACCGATCGTATGCGATGGAGCATCTTCGAATTCGTCAAATTGAAACCTTTTTAGAAGGCTTGATTTTCCTACACCTTTTGAACCCAAAACGATGATTTTGAATGAATATTTTGGCAGATTATAATTTTGGCAATTACAGATTGTAATTGCAACATTGATATAAAATCTGGTATTAATAAATGCGAATTTTAATCATGCGGTGTGCGAAGCAAAGAGTTGCAGAAACAGAATTGCGGAACAATGAATTGCGGATTGTTGTATTGCGGATTGAAGTAGAATGTGGCAACAAAGGGCCTTAGTTCTTATTGAATTTCTCAGATAACTTGATCTTAAAGATCCGGAGCTTATAATAATTTAGATACAATAGTAAAATTACTGCAGAATGGAAGGCATAAGATTTGAAATATAAAAAATTGATTAAGCCATCAACCGGATTCATGATATTCAAATATTTTTGCAATGACTTGAGTATATTCATCACTTTTTAAAAACGTCATATTTCGTACGGCGGAAAAAGGTTTGGTTTCAGTATAGAAAAATGCACTAGTCAATTGAAACCCCGGCTTCATAAATAGGCTTCTAGAACCTAAGCAAAAATTTTGAAGCATTCGTCTTATTCTGTCAAAACAACTGTTCAGGGGGCTTAGTGAAAATACCACTGACATTTAAAAACGAAGCATGAGTGTCTTTAAACCGGCTAAAAAATTTTACAGTGTGTATATTCTGTATTTATTCGCCTAGTTTTTGGTCTGATCATTCTTTTAACTTATCTCAATTAATAGAAAATTGTGACATGTGAAAATGTTCGGAGAGTTCTATTTTTTCTGCTCGTAGCCTAGTTGCAGGAAATCGCCATTTTCAATACTGTACAGTATTTATCGGTAACGTATTTATCGAAAAATAATTTTAAAATGGTGGACTGATGTCTAATATTGCTTGAATCACGAAAACTACGCATTTGTATTCGTCTGTTAGCGGTGAAATCTTTTGAATTTTTCCGTCGTTATGTATAGTTTAAGTGTGTTGTCAAAGCAATGTCAGAAGTTTTTATTAAAATCCATCGAGCACTTTCTCTCTTAAGTATAAGTATAGGCGTTCAAGTATAGATTTCATTACAAGTAACTGCATAGCGTTCACTCAAATTCACTTCAAGGCAGCTGGCGTTTTTTCGTATGAAATAATATTGCCTATACAGAAGAAATAATACTGTCTTTTAAAGAAACACAACAGCCAAATTAAGGTAGGAAACATGTCAGACTTGTTTGCAATATATTTTATGATGTTAATATGTGCTACCGAACCAACAACGCTGTAAGTTTTCTATTAAATAGAATAAAACCAATAATATTATATTATGTTTGCCATGAATTGTACGTTTGAATCTATGATATATTACATTATTAACGCGCATTGCAGTGAATAAAATATATACAGTATTTTGTGGATACATTTGTATACATTATGAAAACTTAAATATGGAACAAAAAGGGAAAAATGAAAACATTTTAAGAAGGCAAGATATGGGACAGTATGGTATGACGTTCATTTAAAAATTGCTTAATTTATATTTACTTGTATTCTCTATTTACAAAAGCACAAATTTTGTCACTAATATATCTTGCACGCGCCTAAAACATCTATAATATCTTGCCTCTATAACAACATGGACACGCGGTGCACTGAGTTTATGTTTACCGTGACGAAGTAACTTTATTCTTCAGAGTATATTTTTGAATTCGACATAAAATTATTTTCAAACGACTGCATATTTGTTATTGTCCTGCGCACACAACAACGATGCGCGGTTGGACAAGGCTATAGCGAGATCTATTAAATCTTTAATTGTGAGTCCAACCGTGAACCATTCGCCACACTGTTCTATGCTACAAAATTTTCAATTCATCAACCAAATAAGGCCATAAGCAGCAAAATATTTTCCATTGAAGAAAAAAACGAACCGCGATGTTAAATTGCGTTCGGTGCCCTATGGCATTTACCAATTTCATTTCTTCTGAAAGTATTGCTAAAGCATATATATAGTCTCGACGTTGCACAGGTCGGTTTGATCACAATTATTGTAAAATGGAAACAGAGGTTATCCTAAGAAAAATTAGAACTGCCCATTTTGGCGGCGGAACAGGCAATGGGCCGCGAATTCCCTCGCGTGTGAGGGGGAAGCTGGCTAGCCTGGCTTCAAGCATTGTCTCAGGATTATCCCAAAGATAGGAATTTTTAGGAATTTGTTAGGTATTTGAAAGTATATATGATCATAATGACCAATTCAAATAATATATTAAATATTGAATGTTTAGACATTTTTCGGGATTGTGAATTCAACATGTTCTCTCCAAAACTCAATTTTTAGAACTGCCCATTTTAGGTTTTAGAACTACCCATTTTACAATTAGAACTGCCCATTTTGGAAAATGGCAGGCCTTAGGATGACCCCTGAATGGAAATATACATGCAAGAATGAGTAGTCTATAATACACAATTAGAAATTAAACCGTTAGTGTAAAACGACCGGTTATGGGTTTTGAACGGTCTCCCTTCCGAATATTCCGCATTACGCCATATTGATTTCAAGACTTGTTTTTAAATATATACTTAAAATCATGGATAATCGATGAAAGTATATATCTATCAAATTGAAACAATTTTGAATGTCAATCCCCCAGCTGACAGCCAAAAAGGTCCGCCTAATTTGGGGTGTAGCGATGGCCGCGGCGTTGAATATGAAGCGCTTTTGGGGCGTACACCGCGACAGCTATTCAATCAAAAGGAGAAAAAATATAAATCCCGAAATATAGAGCTATGGCTCTTCTTCAGGAGAGCTGGTAGGAAGACGTCATAAACATTCTAATGACGAAGGGCTTTGCTCGAAACGTCAAGGAGTATTCTTCTCTTTCAAACTCGATGGCTGCATGCCGTGCCCTACTAGAAGGTTAGCCTGCCTCTATAGATTACTTCTTATCAAGAACAGTAAATTCAACCTATTACGGAACCGCAAGCTGTGAAAGAAGTAAATATACATTGTTTCAAAAAGTCTTATAGTGTTAATTTAAGACATTTAATGGATGGGCTAATATCTGGATTATATATACGGCGGCAGATCGCATTGAATCAAAATGTTTGTCATAAGTTGCCATTCTTTTTGCCCAGTGCGTTAGTTTATCTTGGAACTTGTTTTAAGTAAACTGCGTACATGACTTTTAACACATATAACATAATGATTGTCTCAGAGTTAGCTAAGCCTTGTGTCTGCACCCTTTTTGATATATTTCTTGAATCAAATGGACTCATTTGATATCGAAAAGTGGCAGTGTTAAACTTTATGATATTCTAAATTTTGAAATATTTGAACTGCAAAATATTCAACCCGTATTAAACTTAATATAATATTTAGAATTCTAAACAAAGAGTTGGGTACTCGTTGTTTTTTGAAAAGATAATTTCTTACTGCCTGTAACGTTACCGTGAAATCGAACCATTTTTTCTGCCTCATATGAGAGAACACTTACCTACAGATGCGAATGATTTAAACAAGCAGTATATTGCAATACTGCATGCATGGTGTCCCAATGAAATGAGATATTTTACTTTATACAGGGCAGTTCAGATACAAACTTCAGCAAACTGTTGTAGAATAATATCTATGTTGGACTGCACGTTTGTCCCGTGTAACATCGCGTTAAAACAAGTTTAAATTGTTTGACCTAAATCTTACTTATGTTGCTTGAATAACGAAAAACTATACATTGTTACTCGTGTTTAGACAGTGAAAGCTTTTGAATTTCATCATTGAGGATATAGTGTACTGTCAAAAGAATATTGGGTTAATCTATTCAAATTCGTCTAACACTTTCACCTGTTGACCCTTGAGTAGGCATCACGTCCACATCACGTCCATGTACAGCTGTCGTCTTTATGTGTGAAATACTTACTGCCTGTGAAGAAATAATACTATCTTTAAAAGAAACACAGTCAAATTAAGTTACGATTAAATTTCTGATTGTGTGGAAAATACTGTTGAGCGTATATGCATGTATGCTTCCAGAACCGTAACAACATAGAGTGACTGTTCTCTATAAAAAAATTGAACAATATGATACCTATTTAGTATTTACCATAAATAGTACGTTAGAATCATTTAAGGACGACATCCTGGGGGGATGGGGGGACGAATCACTCCCCACTTTTTGGGCAGAGGAGGATCAATATGTAATTATCCCTCACTTTTTCCACTTTTGCTTATACAACATGTTCAGAGCATCAGAATTCTGTAAAGTCTTCCCAAAAAGTGCATGAAATGGGGTTTCAGATACTCTAGATTTCAACATTTTTCTGGGGGAGCATGCCCGCTTATCCCCTAGTGCCCTCGTGATTTCGGCGCTCGATACCTGCCAATTTCCACTAGCGGCATGGGGCCTCAATAGACAAGTTTGGTTCGGGCTGGCCCCTTTACCACGCCTTTCGTCGGGCAAAACGTACCCACACCCCTAACGCTAAGACCCAAGTTACGCTTCTGTCGGTAGATGTCTATAAATGATGCGGAAATGCCCTGAATTACATCACGATGACAGCCCAATTAGACATGGAGCAATACGTCAAGACGCCGGTACATATTGTACTGTAGGTTATGTTTTCAGTACAGAAAATATTAGTTATGCTATATTACATATCTCCAACAACATTGATACAATGCATAAACTTTAAAATCCTAGTCCGGCTGATAATTTCAGCAAATATAGAATAAAATTTATTCCAAATAGAGAGTGCATGATTATAACAAACATGCAATTTTTAAAACTGCATATATTTTCAATCTAAACCTAATTCAACTTCAGCAGTTAAATTCACGATATCAGATAAAATTAAGACAAATTTTATACCGCTAATGTGCAGGTGCTGAACTAATATTTGAGTTTGACTTCAAATTATTTTCAAACTATACTGTTTGTTAATAAGGCCCACACACTGCGGGCACATTAGTTAGACCACGCAGCGCGATCTCTTCGTTTTTAATATTGCGAATTAGACCAAGAAAGCAACGGGCAAACAAAAAATCACCTGAATTTTAAAACTGACCCAAAATGCTCGAATTGGATTATAAATCTATATGCTGAATTTTCACTGTGAACTCGAAATGAACGTTTACAAATTGAACTGGCTAGACGGTTACATAATTATTTTGTTAATTATGTCGTTCTTTAATATTAAATAGTTTTGTCGGCATGTGCTCGTCAGGACCGTAGTCATTGGTGCAACTAATTTTTTCGAGGCCAAAAGAATGAGAATTTGTGGGGGCTCAGGGGGCATGCTCCCCCGGAAAATATTGAAAATATGAAGTTTCTGAAAGGATATTTCGTGCATTCTGGGACCACTCTGATACTCAGATAATATACACTCGCGTACACTCATTGCCATGGTCAATAATAATAATAACCAGGGTTCAGTTATCAGTTACTAAATAATCATTCAGTCTAATTCTTAAAGAAAAAAGATATTTTCTGTGAAATTATTGGTAAGACAATGGCATTTCCTCCGTTCAGTCTTGACCTATTATTGTGCGAAGATAGGTTTCACGTGCAGCTCTCGTGATATCAAGCTAGAACTAATTCTTCTCAGTATTATTCTTATAAGCCAATTCTTCTTCGCTCTCTGACATGATATACTTCATGTTTCAGTCACATAATATCTGGTGACGTTTTAATACATGTTTCGCAAGAAAAGTCAGGCAAAGTCGTGCAACAGAATGACAGAAATATTCAAATTATGCTGTCGTTTTCCAACAACACGCAAGCAAACAAGGAAAACTACTTTAAACTGATAAAATCCTGTTGTTTAAGTTATTCAGACTACATAATACACAGATCGCGAATCTCGACTGTAAGACGACTGCGCATCAGAATGACGCGTCCTGTGTCGGCATTTTACACACTTCAATTAAAAACATCAGGCCAGGGAATTTACCATAACGAATTTCCATATGTAAATGAAAAGGCAAATGAGTTCTTTGGTCATAGCCTGATGTTATTAATTAAAGTCCTTTAATTTAGCGCAGTTCCCAATCTCTCTGTGATAGATATCAGCTTTGCTTTTACGCAATTGAATATTTGCTTTGTTCCGCAAAGATTTGTATTTATCCCAGTGAATTGTAGAATTATATCTGATGGCTTTCTGGTGGCTTAACCTTAAGGACCTGGGTATCAAACTTCTTCTCACACCGATCTGAATAAATTCAAAATAAGGACGTTGTACCCTATCTTGTCGAATGCTTTAGAAACGTCTAGCAAGCATATACGAAGGTGGTGGCCTTGAATGCCATTACTAGAAAGCAAGTGATGGATCATGTCCTGTAAACAATATGTGGTGGAGCTTCGCTTTAGGCACTCGAATTGATTTGCATCGATCTTATCTCCAATATCTTGGATCATCCATGTGGCAACAAAATCCTCGATTAAATCGGTCTTGTATCGTTGGATAATCATGGGGATTGGGTCTACATTCAGAGGTTTAGTAGCGTTCCAAGCTAATAAGGAGTGATCTCAAAAGGTGGAGGGGGTTGACAAGACTGGGGGGTGTCACAACAAGATAAACTTGGAAAAATCCAGTGTCTATTTTTGTTTCTAGTAGTTATTTAATTAGGCTCAGCCCCCCCCCCAAATGAGCATGTCTCCCTGGGTTCCCCTCCAGTACGCTCCGGCCTACGTTCGAGTCTTTAGATAACGCTGGTACCTTCCCTGATGAAAGTGAGGCATTAAAAAGGACCGTATACGAACTCGTACGCAAATTCCTTGAGAATAAGTGGTGGAGAGTTATCGCGTCCACACGCTTTAGCGGGCTGTAATTCTAAGATATTGCTACAGAGTTCATAGCATTTAATAACTGGTACATTTCCGCACCTGAGAGGTTGGAAGGGGGGCATTCCAGAATCCAGTCTTTCTTTCGCAACATTCTAGAACCTCTTTTTCCTGGGGTCAAAATCTCATTGAACCTTTTTCCGGTAATGGCGTCCTTGACGTGCTTTACCAGAGTGATAGGCTCTTTGACGCTCTTTGATCAGCTGTTTTATCTTCGGTGTGATCCACAGTTTGTCTGCCGGATGGAACCTGAAAGCTTCATGAGAAGGAAGCGATCGAGTGCGCCAGTAACCTGGGATGTGAAAGACTCAGTCAGCTCGTCTACGGAGCCGAGGGATTCAATTTAAGTTAAATGAACCAGTTATTAAGTCCAGCCCACAGTCTAAATTCATTAGCTGAAGTACTGATGCACTTGATTTGGGTTACCGTGTAACAGAGCTGTTATCTGATGTTCCTAAAGGGCCGGTGATAACAGGTACTTCATAAAACTTGTGGAAATTTGTGATAATAAGATCCAAAATCCCACCACCATTTTTTGGTTTAGAAACTACTTAAAATCCAGATATATCTAAATTATAAAAAAATCTTCCAAAACGATCATTCCGCAATCTGATAGTTGGTGATAGTATCTAGTATTCTATTGTATTTGTTAAATATTTGCAAATATCGCGCTGTTGTCGTTGTATATAGAACATTCTGAATCCACTTCACTGCTCTCAAGTCAAGTAAACACAGACTAAATTGTAAAAGCATCATAAAAGCATCATAAAATGCTGATAAGTGATCAATAAGTATCATAACAAACCAAAATGTACTGTAAAATTATTCATCAACGCTTCAATGAATTCGACACTCGTATCTCGCAACATGAATAAATTGAAAATAATTACAACTGATGACGTAACGTGCGGTGCGAAAGCACCACCCGCACCACCTGACGTAGAACCCTCTTCCCTATACTACTTGCAATGCCAAATAATATTAACAATTATAATTTTGTTTTGCGTATTACTGAAATGTTTGTCGTTGGTCGAAAATAAAATATATTTTCATTATATTTCTATTCAGATGATCTGGTTACCTACACAAGAAAATTTCACAGAGATGAAGAGAATGATTCTCGTTTCAACGAAAATTGTAATTGGCGTAATCATCTTGACATACTTTGGTGGAACTTTGATCGTTTGTAATGAAGGTATCCCCATTTGTCACAAGCGCTTGACAGAACTCAAAGAAGACGTGAAAGGCTGGCAAGAAAGATGTTTAAATGAAAGTCGACATAGATGTTTAAATGGAAGTCAACATAGATGTTTAAATGGAAGTCGACAAGAGATTAATTCCACATGTTGTCAGGCAGAAAAAGATTACCTTCAGGATAGAATGCGTACGCACACGAAGATGTGTTTTTATGAAGGTAATATAATCAATTTTTCATATCGCGTTGGCGTTGGGCATAAATTACTTTTGCGCATTACCTTAAAAATCAATAAAATATTAGTTCAAACAATCCGGGAAGTTCTCTCGATAATGCCTAATGTTGTCTTTCTTCTATTCGACGAAATTTCAGTATTCATTAGTTTTAAAATCCCATACAATAGAAACCCGAAATATCCTATTTTTACAGTATATCCACGTTTCAACTAATGTCAATAATAATCAGGAATAAACTGATACTTCTAGAAAAATATGTGATAGCAAAGCTGTCTGAACCTATCAACCATGCGGTGGTGTTTTTTAAAGCACGCAATGATACATTGAAGTTGAATCACACTTTACTGTTCGGTAGTTAATCACAACTATATAAATTGTCTATATCAAGTAACCTATATAGCTTACTATATAATTACCATATGTCTAGTATCAGAATATTACATTCCTCCCCCTTCAGTTCAATTCTCCTAATAATTTCTCCCACTGATTAATTGATAATTACTTAGATAATCATTGTTCTGAGATTGATTTAACTGTTTATCAGCTTGACAAAACAAACAATAATAATTAAGGTTTGTGCTCTTTCAAGTCCTTTCGTAAAAAGTCTATTTCCTTCTATTTCTTGCGCTTTTTCAATCGTTCAGATCTTCTTAGTTGTGGGGATGGTGGATTTAGTTCTTTTTGTAAAGTTTTGTTTGTGGGTTGTTTGTCTTGGGGTAGTAGTATTTGGTATGGTTGGAGCATTTGTAGTGGTGACGGTATCTGGGGTTGTGGTGATAGGAATGTTTGTGGTATCAGGTATGGAGATGGGTTGGTTTTCTTTCATTCGTGTGTCCTTTAACTTCAGTTCCTGGTTTCTAGGTTTCTGTATGGGTTTGAATTTGCTTGCATCTCACACGATTGTTCGTCCATCTTTGATTCTTTTTGCGGTAATCTGTGAGCCTTACGTTTCGGTGATAACATACAGTATACGTATGCATGGTTCGTACATTGTTTGGCCTTTGCGTTAGTTTTGTCCTTTTCCAACAACAACGCTGTCTTGTGTCGTTTGTCGTGGTATTCTTTACACTTGCGCTCGTGTTCTCTTACTGTTGTGTCTTGCTCTGGGGTTTCGGTTAGGAAATGGTCCGACTTAACCCTCATCTCTCGATTCAAGAGTAGCTGATTGGGTTGGAATTTTGTTGCAGGATGTGGGATACTTCCGTATGCAGGGAGCATTTCGTATGTGGCTTCTTTAGGATCGATGCCGTCTTGCTTTGATATAGCCATTATCTTGTTGACGAGCTCGTTGAATCACTCCACTTGACGCTGGGATTTCGGTTGACGTGGTGTTTAACACCGCGTCTGTGGTTGAAACCTGATTCTTTCGCGAATTCTTCGAAGGCATTCGAGTTGAATGGTGGGCTATTGTCGCTTTGTAGGGTTGCGGGAATGCCGTGTGTGGAAAAGATCCTTTTTAGCTTCTTTCTGGTTGCTTCGAACGATATATTCTCCCTCAGTGTATCTCGATTATTGATCTGTAACAACGACGGCATATTTTCCACTTGGAAATGGAGCACAGAAGTCGAACCGAGCGGCTCATATTCGCCGTAATACGCCATGTAAAGGGTAGTGAAATGCGTTATTACAATAATCGTAATAATAAAGCCTCTGCGGAGGAGAGAGGCTAAACATGGTCTGGTTGGTAGTCCCGTCATTTTAGCGTGTTCCGTGTGTTTCGTGTTTGTGGAAATTTGCCAGTCAAAGCATCTTTTGGCTGATCCCTCAATTTGTATGTTCATTTCTGATGATTCTTCTTCGAGACGTTTTTTTAACGGGGATTTAGCCCAAAATCTGACCGTGGCATTTCAGTCAAGTATAAGTATAGGGGAGTCCGCCGGAATTATAACCCTGTAAACGCTATTTGCTGCGTTTTACTTGCAGATTTACTCAAACATTTTCCATAAAACACGTATATTTTGACAAAAATAAAGAAAAATAACTACAAATCCATATCATATCTTGCAAAGCAACAATAGTCCCGACAAAATGTTCACTAAATGTTAATCATGTTGCAACAGCAGCACAACTGTAGTTGAGAAAAAAATGTTCTCGTTAGTTGTAAATATCTTAGGGATATCAGGCTCGCTGACCGTTGCTAAAAATCGCAGTTGCACTTTACGATTTTCTCCGAACACCGCTTAGGGAGTTATCGGGAAGTTCTCGTCTACGCAGGCTATTGTCTTAGCAAATAATTTGATATGGTTTTCCCTAATCAGCTGCGTCTTTATCTAACAAAGATTCATTTGTTAAGATCACAAAAATATAACCGTAGTTTGGGCCACATTTGCTTCCCCCCTGATCCCCCTCTGCATTTGGTCAGCGAAGTCCCCAGCGTTTCTTTCAGGCCCAATGCTTTATTAGGACTTTAAGTTCCCGGAGTCCAAAAACTGCACGCCCAAACGCGAGTTACATTGTGGGAGTCTATGTGCGCTTTCCGGGTCCCGGTGACATGTACGTTTAGAGTCGAAACCTCAATGCTTTTTATAAAAGAACAAATACTACACAATAAGAGAGCGAGGAGGTCTTCAGCGCGATACGTGTGAGGTTTATGCCGCTTAGGCATATATGATTAATCTGGAACTGCTAGCGTTTATATATAACGTTAAGGCCCATTTCTAGGGACTTAAAGGGGCCTCACAAGCAGGGGGCCCACTGAGCCCGACTGGCCAGTCCGCCCCTGATCACAAAGCTCAGAAAACTTTTGTGTTTACGTAAATAAGGGCTGCACAAATCACGAAGGGTTGCATAAAATTTCTGGCTAATAAATGGATGTGAACAGCGATTTTTTCTTGTTTGCTGCTGCAAGTCGAGCTTGTGATGCATTAGCATCGCATTGTCCAATACAATTTACGAAAAAATATTCCTCCAATCTCTTCAAATAGCCAGTAAATTACTTTGTACAAAGGTCAAATTCACCGAGAACGGCAAATAATAGCGTTGAAGACATCATCATCTAAGCACTGAATTCCAGAAATTACAACACGGTATTAATCTCACTCGTTGAACATGAATATCTACCCAAAACTTTTACTGATACCCCGTCCTCGTCTCAAATTGTTATATCCTGAAAATATCCTAATTTTACAGAAACGTTTCAACATATATCGTCAGTTGAATAACTTGGTGTCCTCAGCAGTGCAGGAATATAACTTGTATTGTCCAAATGGAGTCAAATCACTTGCTGAAAAATTAATTTCTGAATGTCCCAACCGGGAATTGAACCAAAGGTCTCTGGTTTAACGTACCAGCGCTCTAACCACCGAGCTATTGGGATGCCCGATCGAGACACTCAGAAATATTATATGTATACACTCAACGCGGGATATCTAATCCACAATACAATTCCCGGTTGGGATATTCAGAAATTAATTTTTCAGCAAGTGATTTGACTCCATTTGGACAATACAAATTATCGTCAGTTGAGAATTGACAAGGTCTAGCTGCACTTTGACTAGTTTTCAGAAAAATGAAAATTCGGAAGCTCTTGTAAAGAACACAATAAAATATAATTAAAACCAATTTTGATATATTACATATTATATATGTTAAGTCTTAAGTTTAAGTTTATATATTTTGTACAATAAAGCAATCCACATGCCACGCTACTTTTACCGCCTAGCGCATAAGAAAAGCATTCAACCACTGATGCACCAGAACTAGTCGAGGACCGTAGGGTTAAAATTCAATTGTGAAATAAAATGAATATGATATACTCCTGGAAGAATTATTTTACTCAGTGTCATAGCAATTGTTCAAATATATGACATATTTTGTACGTGGGTCGAGTCAAACGGCTATAGGCGAATATATATATATTATCACTGACTGAAGCTTTCTCAGAATACAATTCTCTATTTGACTTGTGCGATTATTTTTCTTTAGGACCGTATCCTCAGCCATACTTACTTGTGGGTACCACGACTGGAGTCTTGGCAATTGACTTGGTTACTCTTGATACAACAGTCGTCGTCAATGGAACCCGAAATATTTGGGGGTTGGATATTGATACAGTGGACAAGAAAATGTACTTTGGAAAACAAGATGAACATATTCGTCGGGCGAATTTT
Source organism: Trachythela sp. YZ-2020 (assembly GCA_016169945.1). Taxonomy (NCBI): domain Eukaryota; kingdom Metazoa; phylum Cnidaria; class Anthozoa; order Malacalcyonacea; family Clavulariidae; genus Trachythela; species Trachythela sp. YZ-2020. The sequence goes on from JADLSH010000064.1 coordinate 230,563, forward strand.
GACGGTACTGATGAAGAAATTATTGTGAAAGATTCTGGCTTTGATGGATTAACAATTGATTGGATTGGACGTCGTGTATTCTGGACTGATTATGAAAAACATAAGATTTACGTGGCGACTTTAGACGGCAAAGATAGCAGAGCGCTGATTAATACTGCGTATCCTGAGTATATAGCAATGGATCCCACCGAAGGGTGAGTATTACGTAATTTTGGAAGTAATTACATTCAACAGTTAAACATATAACTTGTTTTATGATGTTTTGGTTTATATTAAACTATATAGGCCTACTTGAGAAAATGTCAAATAATAATTTAATAATTTCGGCCAATCACAAACATTTCCAGCGTATAACAATATAACTACTTGCGGAAAGTATATCTCGTGCGCGTTATGGCGTTTTTATTACTATTGTCATTATTGAAAAATGCAAAATTTCAAGTTCACTTTTAACAAAAATAAACTATGCCAATAAAATGTTCACCAAAAAGTATACATAAGACAATTAAATGGCTAATGCGATTTTTCAAGCCCGTTTTGAGTTAAAGAAGGTTAAAGTTGACAAATAGTAGCTGAATAGCATTAATTAGTGCATTTTCTGCATTTTTGAGTGTCAACAACTCAAAATACGGTATGAAAAACGTACAACTCGTTTAAATGTCTTATATATACTTTTTTGTGAACTTTCTAGATATAGTTTATTTTTGTAAAACGTCAATATGAAATTTTGAATTTTTTGCTGTTATAGTAATTCAATAGGAAAATTTTTTAAATTCTCAAATTTTTGGCTGTAAATTCAAAATCAGAGATGGCAATATATATAGTCTTGTTCGTCAATGCCTGAACTTTAAGAAAATGCCTGCTGGCAGCTTGTAACAAAGAATGCCATCAAACACTTTTTCTGGGCACATTTTTAAGAGTTGGCCGGCCGTCTAAAGTGGGTGGCATCCCGTTTCACGCACTGATTTTTCGTAATTTCACGCGTCACGCATCTGTTCAGGTCAGTATCACGTATCACAAACTTGACCAAGAGCAAACTACTGGTTTCTACTGGACGCAAACTTCTGTTAAAATTAATGTTACACTGTATTTCTTTGATAAAATTTTAGTATATATACAGTGCTGTAGAACTAAATTCATAACTAGGGAGGCTCTCTAGACGAGAATGTTACCAAGGGTGAAAACATTCGGGGATGGATGACGTCATAAGTAACCCCCAATCCCATCCTTATACGGTATTCATGTCTGAAATAGTCATAAGGTGATGCTTGTAGAATGAAAACTATGGAAAAATTATATATTTTCAAGCATTCTTGCAAAAAGAGTCCCTGGTCCCCCATAGCTTGAGGAAGGGGATTCCGCCCCAAGCGCTTAAGCGCTCCCTCTTCTACACTGTGTATATAGTATGTACAAGTGCCCATAACAGCTGGGAGAAACACAATACCTGTGTAAAAGTTTGTTGACTATTGTTATGACGCGTATAAGGCATAAGGCTCTGCGACAAAGGTAATAACTCTACTGGACCCAGTACTAATAGATTTGGATAAGATATTTACTGCAATGTGGATAAGAAATTTAGATGCAATGAAACAAGGACATTGACATCAACTTTTTCGAAGATGAATTATAGCGGTGGTTTCGGTTTCTGATTTCATAACAGTCCACACAGGAAACAGTCACACGAATTAATAATGAAAATGAAATCATGAAATAGATTATCCTCGTACTGCTATATGGCTGTCTATCTCATGGGCTGTCATATAGAAGTAAGCTACCACCATTTATTTTGGGGAGCATTCGGAATTCCTAATTCGTATTTCGAGCATTCTGCGCTCACCCGAACTCGCAACCCATTTAGCTTTTCATATGTTACTATTAACTCACTAAGAAACTGTCCTCAAGCTAAAGAAGTCACGTCACCTAATAGCAAATTTTCAAATTAACAAGAAATCGCTTGCACTAAGTCACGCACCTATTACGCACGCCAATCCTTTGCCAATTTGTTGTGAAGCGCATTTGATCATATTCATATGTTAATTTGCGCTATAAAAGTTTTAATTATTATTATTATTATTAATTATATCTTGTTAAATCGTAGCTGTGTGCAGTGATGACGTCATCATATTGGCGTTAAAATGCTATACTTTTAATATCTTGTTTCTGTTTGCAGAGTAACCGCAAATGCCAGTGCAGAACAATTATAACTTAATGCTGCCACAGAGTAGTGTTGTGCATTCGCTTTTGCAAGAACAAAATTAACCATTTCCTTGTAGGCGTTTGGGTTCAGTTCCACTGTCATTAAAAGCGGGAAGTCTGACGACATCATCTTTCTAGCATCCTATTCCTTCAGGGTTTGGTAGGGAAGGTTGCTGACAGGATTCCTGTTTCCGCTGCACTAGTGCTTGATAGTGAACGCGCTTGATATATAAATCCAAAGCGTCCTTAGTGGGGGGGCGGGAGTAATGCTTCCGGTTTCGCAATTTTCAAGAATGACAGATTCAGGAATCCTACACTCTTACATTGTACAGTAATGATCCAATTAGGGGACAGCGCTTCCTCATCCAGCGACGCAAGGAGGTGATATTTCAGTTGGAAGAGCTGACACTTGGCTTTAGTTGTATATACATGACGTCGTAGTGTCCAAACGTTAGCGCATGAAAAGGAATCGAAGGAGCGCGGACACTGACCCTGCTGGAAGATTGTCACTGGTGGCCTTGATGTCTTAGCATCTGCTCCGCCCTGCTGTTCCGGCCATCATCCATATATTTTCTCAACGAATATCAGATGCATTTGCCGAGAGAATCAGAAGTACACCCGTATCATTTGCCGACACAACTACAGTAACGCAAGTCTTCACAATGCAGTGTAGCATCAGACTAGTGTCATTCCCTCATACTCTGCACAAAACGCCAACAAAGACCGCCCTTCTTAAATGCTCTGAAAGGACCCTTGCTAATGTAAAAGAGAGCCTTATTTTCTGGTCACCTTAGAAGGTTTGTCCAGCTGTAAGGAAGTGGAATATCCCGGTTCTCGATGACATGTATTTGATAATAACGCAATCTGTTTTATAGAGCTGCGGAGCGGAAGTTATCAGCTAAATCCCGGAAAGATTGAGCTTCGGTAGATTTCCCAATTGCCGCAACGAGTGCCGTTCCATTGATCAACAAGTAGCACTCCCCGTCTTTATTGATAGCATTCGGACATTCCAGCCCCATAGTAGTCTATCAGTCAACAAAGCCTTCTGCCCGGTTCTTAGTCTCTCATTTGTCTCTGCATCATTTCATGTGAGAGGACATTGAGCAAATCTACTCGACGACCAGCCTCACAAGCAAGGACGAGACGCTGAATAACACTGGAAAAACGTTTTCCTCTTCTGCCAATCCAAACATCTCCGACTTCAATTTAACAACAAAGCTACTCTATTGGTGAAGGAGCAGCACACAGCAGCTGCTCCATCTCTGCGATTAATATCGATCACCATTTTGCGTAGTTCAAATTCGAACTTGCAAAACTATACGGAAGCATGCAGGAAAACTGTATAAATACAAGTATACAACTCCCATTTTTCTTTCTGTTGTGCCCGTGTAAAATTAAGTATGGACGCATGAAGTTGATATTCTCCTCGGATTTCTGCGCTATAAAATCTGATCAACCACCGTTTGAAATCCCGGCGACTTCGAAATATTATTAGAGTAGTAATAATATTTGGTTCGGTCGATAAAATAAATCAGCACTACAACTTGGCTGATACAAATTATACAAATAATGGCAATATAAACGACTATACCGTAAACCTCCGATTATAAGTCCTGGGCTTATATAAGTTCGTAAGCGGTTTTTGATGGGCTTATACACGGGGAGGGGGCTTATATACGGCGGGGCTTATACATGCACGATATTTTGGGTTAATGGTAACCAAGTATTTATTGTTAATTATTTTCACGAAAATCACAGGACAACAAAGAAGAGCACCAGAGGGAACATGGATCCTCGGAGGGGGAATAGAACTTCCGTGTACATACTTTCTTTACGGGCCAAAGCTACACAAAAGATTCGTCCGTGACGCCTTGAAACACCATCAGGACGAACATTCAAGCGTTTTGTAAAATTAATACTTTATAACATTTAAATACACACTGCTATAAAATGTTTTTGTTCAGTTACCGCTATGTGGAATTTTTTTAGTGCAATAGTATTATATACCGGTATAGTGGGCTTATATTCGGGGAGCTTATATATTCGGGGGCTTATAATCGGAGGTTACGGCATAGTAATGTGAATGACCTTTTGACCGAACGCAAATATATGCTAATCCAGCCAAGCGGCTTTTACAGGCTTGAAATAGACACACTTTGAACTTAGTAATACTCAGTAATAGTATCAGTATCAGACTATAAACTAACGTAAATAGAACCCTTTTAATACCTTATCGCTGTACACTTCTTCTTTTGTTGACGAGCAACTCTTGGTATGAAAAGTTCTGCGCCAAATTTCTCGACAGACTGTCATCGTTGTCATTGATAGCATCTAAAAGCTCTTGGACAGATCTTGTATCCAAAGCGTGCATTTGCTTGAACAGATCTGTGTTCACATTTTCCAGAGCCAGCCTTTACATCGTCACTTTCAAACGCAGACTGAACAGTTTCATAAATTGACATTTTATAAATCTTGTATAAAACAATCTACAGTTTACTCTATACTCAAACCAATTTGAACTTTTGCGAAAAGTAGCAATCAGAAAGACTTTATTTTCATTTCGTATTGACTGAAGACTGCTGAATACCCCAAGGAGCGAATTAGTCAAGATTAGTCAAACAAATCGAGCCAATGAAAAAGGAGAACATTTCTTTAACCAGCCAATCAGAAAGCTCGAATATTGCCCAAATGAGTCAGACCCCCGCAAACTTTAGTCAAAATGCAAACGGACCAATCAAATGGCTAGAATCCGCCTCATGATCAGATCAGTCAAAACTCATGCAGATAACCGCTATTTTGACTTTTTACTGCAGGCTCGGCCGCTGCGCGAAATTGATAACTGGAGTATTTCTGAATATTAAGGTGGTCCAATACAAAAAAAAAATTTCTATCTTTTAGTACTATTGAATCTCTACTGCTAATATGTTGCTAGCCTCAACACTCTGACAAAAAAAATATGTTGCTGCAAAACATTGTTGCCATGGTTACCGAGATAAAGCACCACCTGTGGTGAAATTCATGCAATTTTATAAACACAATAACTAAATAAGCATTAATGATAAAATTCTAGAATAACTTTTATTTACTAACAAATAACATTGTCTAGGGGTTGAACTAAAACAATCAACATTGAAGCATTATCACCAGTTTTACAGGTCAAAAACTGGAAAGGCATTTGACGACTGTCGCAACTTCAAAACTATTCTACATTGCTCAATTCTTTTAGTTCACGACCTAGAGCTTGATATGATGAGTCTATGCTGAAAATTTCATCAAGATAGCTTCAATGCCTCTTCAGATATCCTGCGCGCAATAATGGAAATCGCTAATTTATGCTTATTCGAGAAAAATGCATTTAAAGTTCAATGTTCGGTTTATCAACATGACGGTCACATTAAGGTGGTCTTATACATTGAATACTATTTTTCCTAATTTAATACTTTTTCCTCATTTTTACTCTAATATAATACAATATGGGTGGCTGACACAAAATCACTCACTGTTACAATTTGTGGATTAGTGTTACAATTTTTAGTGATAGATAGTTGAATAATGTGTAAATAGAGTATAAATTAATTAACTATTTTATTAATCTATGTAAATTATAGCACGCAATTCAGCCTTATAGGCTGCTATGTGTTATCTTAATTAAATCTATCTATCTATCTATCTATCTATATTCGGTATATAAATGTGCCGTATATAAATGTTTCGGTGTATAAATGTTGTATATGGCAGTTTAAATAGACAACATATTTGCAAGTGTATGCGCCTTATATTGGGAAACCTTTTATTTACTTATATTATACGTACAAATGAAAAATTCGACATGGAGCTCCCCTATATTTTAATATGGCACAAATGAAAAATTCGACATGGAGCTCCCCTATATTTTCATATGGCACAAATTAAAAATTGGGCATGGAGCTCCCCTATATTTTCATTTGTTAGCAAAATATACGTTGACTAATTCGGGGTCGAAATCACATGGCCAAACACATCCTAAACGGGAGAGGTACGCATATATATCATGAAAATGCCATGCTAGATTTTTTCAAAAATCTTTAACACGTACTATTTCAACACCCAAGTTTGGTTCCCAGCTGTGACCTCCGCCGTTGCCGTCTTTAAAAAGACACCAATGTTTAACCCTTCGGTTCTTTGAAAGGTTATGGCAGATCGACTTTCGTCGGACTTTACATGATGTCCTCACTCCTCAATCAGTCATAGCCTTGAAGTGGAACCGTAATTATACAAAATATATAGCATGAAAACAATTTGCTTTCACGGCATTATAACGCCTCTCCCGCCTAAATATAACCGACTTGTACTTGGTGTAATTTGAAATAAAATCGTTTAAAATCACTATATAGCTAGGGAGGGGTAGGTGGGTACTCATTCGGAGAAAAAAACTTTTTCGTAAATGCTACAATGCTCGCGATTTTCCAATAACATCTCGTTGCTATGGTGGTTACTACGGGACAAAATTTCAAACAACTTGCTATTTTCCCCTATTTATCCATTTTACGCCAAACAAATACAAAAATTAACACCAGAAAACGAAAAAGGGATCATTGATGATGTATAATATGGATCATTTCAAAATTGGATTTTCTTTCAAAATTTGGTATTGGACCGCTGCATGAAATATTCCAACTGGACCATCCTGTAATATTTAACTATAACCCGTAACAAATTTGATATAGTGCCAAATATTCCTACACAATGCATTAAAAATATCTCCAAATGAATAAGTAAGAGAAATCTGGAAATCAACATACAACCACACTAATATGCAACATGATATATTTAAAGTTTTACCAAGGAAATTCCCGACGCTTTTCATCCTGGACAAGAGGATAAACTTTCCTTTCATGCCCCAAAGTTATTTCTGGCACAGTTCAACACCCTTTGGTCTGTTGCTCTATCAAAATTACCAAAGAACATTTTCAACTTCACCATCCGTTACATAAATAGCTTACACTCTTACGCGAAAAATTATAGAAGATGGGGTTCAACTTCGAGTGCTGAGTGTTCTTTTTTCTTGTCTCCTGGAACTCTGCTACACAGTGATTAAAGTTAATATGTTTTTGGCTCCCAATATTTACCATACGAAAGTGAACCGTTAGCTTGTCATGGAGACGACATAATGGAAGAAAATTGTGGGGAAGCGACCGCGAGGAAGGCGATCTTGATGGCTTGACGCAAGCCATTTTTTGCTCGGCCATTCTTGAAGCAAGGTATGATCGAAAGATTAAGTCGATTCTTGGTAGGTAGGCTGTTTTCAGTTACTATAAAACTTACTTATTTGTATATAGATATGTAAGATAGCATTTGCATTTTAAAACAATTTATTTAACTCGCTGCTTCTATTTTTTATAGGTGTAAATGTGGAAAGTGCTCAGACCAAAACTTAGTTGGCTCACTTGAGTTTAGATGTCGCTATGAGATAGCTGAAGCCCTTGCAAAACTCACATTCGACGGGACCATCGAAAAAATTCATGCGTTACATTGGACGACAATTTCAAAGCTCTAACAAACGGGACAGTGTTATCTCGAGTTCAGTGGCGTAGGAACCGGGGAGGGGGGCACAGAAGGCCCGCCCCCTCCTCCCCCAAATTTTCTTCAAAGTGCCCTCTTCCCCAGCTGAAACAATGGGAAAAGTGCCCTTTGTAATAAGAGGTGCCGTTAAGACGAAGTGCTCCTCTAACTTGAAATTACCTCCTACTCCTATGCTCAAGTTGTCCCTTTGTTGACAGACAGAAAAGGGAAAAGTTATCGATGTCCTCAGGAACTCCTCACAAAGAGAATTACAACCGGAAAAAGTGGAAGTGATTATGCGTTAGCGAGTCTTAAATGGCCTTTACTCCAATATAAGAGAGATAACTATATTTATGAATTGGTAAAGAAATGTATCAAGGGGTATTGTCCGCAGTATTTTAAAAACTATTTTACGTTTAATAACCAGATATATGTAGTCAATAGGCAAACTAACGAATTTCATTTACCAAAAGTAAGAACAGAAATAAGAAAACACTCCTTTTATTATAATGGATGTTAAGTTTATAACAAGTTTATATCTTTTAGCTAATAGTTTTAAATTCAATAGAACTGTGATTTTATTGTATTTTAGAAGGTATTAAAATGTAAATAGTATTTTAATAATAATAGCTAGTAGAGATAATTTATATTTATTATAATTAAGGTTAGGGCGCCTATTGAACTCACTGATCTGAAAATATCAGTGATTGAACTAGGATCTGAAAGGGCTACCCTGAATTTTAAATAAAGATTTTCATCCATTCATGAGTAAACGTAAGTGCTTTTCAGTTTATGCTTTCAATATTTTAGACTAATTATATCTATGTTAAACATATAGTTATATCTACAGTATGTTTATTTTTATGTATAAAAAATGTGTATATTCATAATGTTGCCATATGTCCGGAGAACAGCATACCAATAAAATTTGCCGTTGAAGTGTACCTGAGCTGTCTTGCATTACTGAAACTATTGGTAGATTTAATATTATAACTTTTAGCTGAATTGCTCCTCCCAAACACAACAGTCACGTTAAGTGCTATAATGGCATATACACCATGTTTTATACATTGTGAGCTTTGCTTTGACCTACGTAGTGAAAACAAACTTTGGCCTACCCTAGGCTCACTGCGATTGTTGGCCCTCACGAGAAGAATTACCTTGCTAGTTAAAGCAACATATTGATTAATGATTCTTTCTAAAGTAGCCAGGCTAACCTTGACGACCTACAAGTCGGGACGACAATGCATATATTGACAGCCAGTCTTACCGGCTCCTGGCAACCTTGAAAATATTTAGGACTACGATGGAGAGAAGTTTTGTCCCTTTTTAGGCTGGGCACACATTTATTTGAATTTTATATAGGTTTTACAGGTATATTCGTGCTGTTGCCTATAATAGGTGGTTTGCAAAATGGGTATTTGGCTATATGTGCCCTGAGAATAGTAGGCCATTAGCAGCTTCTATTTATTAAAATAAGGAGGAACGAAGTTGAGTTACAACTACACAAGCACCGAACAATATAGTTTTATAGCAGATATTTTTGAAAATATGTGAAAAATAATCATCAAGGGTTATGGTGTTCAAATATGTAATTTGTAACATAATGCAAATTTGAAGAAAACCGAATTATATTTTACAAATTGAGGGTTGCTTCGCGTGTGCCTAAAAGATATAAACAAAATCTCGACGTTTCGAGCTAAAGCCCTTCGTCAGGAGAAATTAGTAGACAGATAAAACATTACATCAGCTTTTATAGCAACGCTATAAAAGCTGCCACGTGAACAAAATATTAACCAATGAAAATAAAGTAGTCATAACAATCATAACAAAATAAAATTAATATGTAAAGATATAGACTGCGTGCAGGCTTCGGCCCGATTATAGGGTCGAAGGCCTGCGCACAGGCGTTACACTTATCAAAGCGCTATAAATGTCGTACAAGGGAAGTGAAGAGGGGATATAGAGGAAAGTATATAAGAAGTATTTAAGAGAAAAGAATGAGCTAGATGAAGGAGAGGCGCTCATTGATACCATCAGGCTGAATGGCGCCAAGTTTAAAATGAGACGCTTTTCTTGCTTCCGACGGGTATCATTGCCACCAATAATGGGATGAATGGCGCATATTTTCATATCAGAAAAGGATGTTGTGTTGTCAACAGTGAACAGGATTTTTCCTATGCAGTGCACATAGTCTATATAAAATAAATAGACAATTGTTAACCTGCTTCAACATAACTTACTGCATATGCAATAAATCATCTGACATTTTCTCTTTGATATCCTTCCCACCAAAGAACACATTAGGACTAATGAAATTTGGTTGGGCAGAAATGTCATGCTAGTTTTCCCAGTTGCATACTTGAGGATATACAGTACAGTCAGTGGTGTAACGTTATATCAGGGTGCCCCCGGTTCAAAATTTTTAAAGGCCCCTTTAGTACGAATGCTGAAGGCAAAAGCTCGGCGGGTTTTTAAATCTAGAGTCTCTGAAATTCCATTTCCTGGCCCTTTGGGGGAAGATTTTACAGAATTCTGATGGTCAGAAAACGACATTTTAACATAACAAAATTTACAATTTGTTTGGCCCCCGGACAACTCAGTTCAGGGTGCCCCCCCCTGGAAGCCCAATCGGCTGGGTGCCCCAGGCTCTTACCGGCTAGAGCTCATAGGAGTTACGCCACTGAGTACAGTAAATTTGTAAAAAACCTTCAATACAAAGTCATTTCAATTTGTTTATGATATTGCAAGATTTATAATATTAGTCTATTTGCCATAAGTTGGTGGCCTTTTAACTTCTCTTACAATTTCCTTTCCCAGTTTGTATTTTGGATAATTTACTTTTCTGTACTGCTCTCCAGTTTTGGTCTTCTGGCCATCACGTCTCAAATCCTCATTAAAGTGAAGTACCGCTAAGGCAGTCCTGAAATACTGAAAGCCGAAAGATCAGCCCTATTGAGACACTTGAACCAAATGCTTTTACTGGTGTACCACGTGTAATGCAACTTTCCTGCAGTATGATTCCAACCATGAAAAACATAGCATTTTGGGATGCCAGTGTTTAGTGTGTCCTAGAACCCTTCCAGGCAACTGATTTGCACATCTGGTGAGAGCTTCTTAGTGGCTGATTCCAACCTCGTACTCCCAATGATCGATTACACCTTGTCAAAAGCAGGTGTTCCTATTGTTCCTATGTAAAAAATAGCAATACTAACCCATTAATGTGCAAGATCCTTTCGTTGACAAATAGAATCGCGCATTTGGGCGCATTGCAACTCAATGTTACACCTTTGCCACAACAATAAAACCCTTATTAACACTGCACACCAGAGGTATAGCAGTATGTTTTGTGATTCATTGGGCAAATGTTCAATGTTTACAGGAAAGCAAGCATTTAACTGTGACAACTGATAAACAGGTTTGGAATGCAAAGTCGGTGGCTACATAAAGCTATAGTATGTCGTCTGTATTGCTAGAAAATTCCAGATTGTTCTCCTGGAAATGGCGGGGAGGGGCTTAAAATGGGGAGTGGGCATTTTCTGCAATGTATTCCATTTTTATATTGAAGGAAGAACATGTACTACAATTTTACAGTCATTTAATACTTGTTTTAATCCATTTTTCGGTTGTTCCCAGCAGTTCCACATCTATTTAAAGTGAAGTTTTGGAGTCTAATCCATCATCATGTTACAAAGACTACAATATTATATACTTCATTGTTTTAAAACTCGATCCGTTGTAATTCTCGGTTGAGTATTAATTTAAAGCCGTTTTACCGTACAATTAGAGATTTCAATCAGTCTGAAACTGTCTATAAATACTACAATTCTTTCAAAAAATGCAGCATTTTACCACGCACAAGGATTTGTTCATGCAGTAAATGGTAGTATTGGACCTGAAACACACTCCGTCCTAGACCAGCCTCGTACTATTTGGAGATACTGTGAATACTGCTTCGAGATTGGAGTCAAGCAGAGAAGGTATGATCCATTCGTGTTCACGCTTTGTGGGATAATCCGACTCCGAGGTACAGAAAACTGTACCTCGACCAAACTGCGCATGCGTTCGCGAAACTCAAAACAAATTCTATTTGTTTCGTATATAAATTATGAAAATATATCGTTTTTGGCAGCAAATCTAAATGTTCTTCGTACTACGTTGCAAGAGGAGTATAAATACGACAGAGCAAAGAAAATATTGTAATAAAAACAGTCGATATGGAGCGGTGAAGAGTGTTTTATATCGAAGAAAATGTTGCAATTATAAAGTATAAATTAACTATATTGTTCTCCTTTGGGCTTTGGCACTCTCACCATGGAAAATCTTGAATTATACGGGTCCTTGTCTTTCTACCATCAAAATTAAGCCTTTTCGCCCTCGTATTAAAGTTCGTCCAAGCCGAAACAATGCGTGAAATTTTGGGTACTATTAAAAGTCCAGTCTAAAAACATGGCTGGAACGTACTATACGATTGGACTACAAGAGGAAACGCTAAAGTACTTCCAACTCAGCTATTAACCTTAAACATTTTGTAGATCAAAGGAATATCACACGAAGCATAAAGTCATGAACTGAAAATTGGTTCCATTACATTATTATGAGCCATATAGTATAGTAATAAACTTCATTTGAAATACAAACACAATTTTTGTCAAAAGTTAGATCAGGCCTGCAGTTCAATCTTTTAATGGATTGTTCTTATGAACCAGATATATCCGGCAAAGTGAGCAAGCCTGGCTTGCCACGTCAGTTTATCATATTCCTCACACAAGGCAAGCACAACCCCTGTGACCTGGGATCTTGTCACTCATGCAGGCACTCTGTGAGCCAGGCTGGCCCCATTCCAATAGGAATACCATCTTGAAAATATACAGAATAAATATATGACAGGATCTTCGTACTGGTAAGCCAGCCTGGTTGAACAACCTGTAAGCTTCATACTTGACATACCCCTGTTGATTTCTACCAGTGATTAAGTACTTGGAAGAAGGGGGCATATATAACACCCTTCTTGTAGCTTGCTCAAAATCTTTTGCAATTTTGGACTGTGGCTACAATCTTGGACATAACTGGTTGAGACTACCTTTACTTCTATACAAAATTTTCATACCCTCATAATAATTTCCCTGTTGCGCTTCTTAAGCCCCGACTGTCAATATTGAACTTGTTATATGGTAAATTATCAAAAGTTGTTTCAACGACATTGTTAACAACACTCAACTGGGAAAGTGGGTATGATGAAGTTTGTCTTGTCAATGTATACTAACTTTGCAATATTGTGAGGAATGGTCTCAAGCATTATGTCAAAGATTGTACCTACTTTGCATAGGCGGTGGAAGATCTGTATTATTGGGGGGCTTAGAATGTAGCGCACCAATGTAGGGGGATCTGGGGGAATGATAATCCTTCCGCAGAAAATTTTGAAATCTAGTATCTCTGAAACCACATTTCCTGCATTCTGTGGGGAGAATTTTATGGAAATTTCAACATTACAAGCTTTCATCTCGAGTACTAAAAACATAGTTCAATAATCTAATATTCAACATTTGTTATATAAACATATTTAATTGAAAGACTGAAACAGGGGGGCCCAACGCCCCCATTTCCTGGCTTTAGCCCCCCCCCTTCCCGGCTCCACCACTTATGCTAACTTGTATTTGGCTACCCTGGACTCTTCCTTGGCACATAGTACTAGGCATTGATTCCAGCACTCCACACTTTATTAACAATGGCAAAATTTGTATTATCATGGTTTTAGAAATTATTTTGTCACAACACTATTTTCCGAATGGATTTTTCTTCAATGTACCTGTATGATTACAATATTTCCCTGTACCATGGGCAAGTTCCCATGCAGGGATCATGACTTGGTCCTGACTGGCCTGTGAGCAGACTAGCTCCTGGCCAACAACTATGGAACCAGTTTGGGTATATTTTATGGGAAGCTGTGTGATTATGTTTTATGCTGTTGTTGTTGTTGAAAAAACATTGAAACTTATTCCAGTAAATTATTATATGAATTTGCCCTCGGTACAACAAGAGGGAGTACATATATTCTCCTACCCGGATTGACCCCTGCCTATAAGCCACAAAACTGTATATAGAAAATATACATGGTACGCTTATTACCAATGTGTTTGTTTTATATTAATACAAGTATGAAGGCTAGAATACCAGATAAGTATTTAACAATACCCGCTGAATCAACCAAAGATGTTTATCCATACATTGATATACAACATGACTAAGATTGTAAGGATAATTCTTGTAGTACATGGTTAGAGAGATTATTAGGCATATATATAATTTTAATAGTAGTGATCTTGTATTTACTAGAGATGATCAAGATTAGACCATTAAACTAAAACCAACTTCTTTTTCAAATGGATATATATTCTGTTATTCACAATCAAATAAAAAGTTGTGATAAAGTATAACCATTTTCAAAACCAAGCATATTTCGAAAATAAAGCATATAGAAACTTTAGTAACAATACATATGTAGGCTTTAAATTACAGCACAAAGTTTCACGTTCTATTTCACCTTTGGTACATTTATAAAATAGTACAAACTCAATAGTACCTTTCTTTATATTTTCCGTGTAATTTTACAGAAGATTATGCACCTTATCACTGCTAAAATTAGTAAATTACTCTGAAATACAAAAACAATATTCGCACACTCCTAAACAGCAGCCATCTTGTATATATAATTTACCCGGTTAATAATTTATTGTTGCATTATTGCGACATCCATTCCGTATCAACGACCAATCATATTCACTTACGGTTATGGATTATCCCAGAGCTTACGATTCTTCCCAAAGGATCGCAGGCTCGGGGGACGAGATTGCTCATTTATAGAGATCAGTGGCTAAGCTGAGCGAGCGCGCGGGAGTGCGTAAAAATACCGCAAAAACTCAAGTTAACTATTTAATGTTGTTAATCGCAACTTCAGTCAAGGTAAACCGTTATAAAGAAAATAACATGGGTTTCTTATGCCGATTATTTTCCGAAAATATCGGTCGAACATGGCGACCGGCCGACAATTTAAGAAAATAAAGAAAAAAACAAATTCGGAAGAATAATGTCATTTTGAAATTAAAAATATGAATAAAACAAGAAGAGTTTGAGAGAATGTAAATTTTCGACTCTATTTTAAAGTCATCATCAGACAGAATAGCAACAGAATAACTGCCGGTTACACATTTTGCCTGAAGTGAGACCTCTGTCTGTATCTACTCTGTGGCCTGGGTACGAGACTGGTCCTAAGGCCCTTAAGGCCCTTTCAATATCAACGCCGGAAGTAAGAAAAGCATAGAAATCCAATTCGTGGCTAGCGAAACTTTCGGCTCGCCTTCGGCTCGAGATTTCGCGCGCTTTTCTTAACTCTCGCAACATTCCCGCGTGTTTGGATCAGGCCATCCAAACTCGGAAACCATAAAGTAATTGTATATTCGGAAATTCGGAGGTCCATTCGGAAATTTTCTCGGAAATTTTTCATCAGCACCGCTCCAACCATTAGGGGTTAGGTACGGCCCTGATAGGGTATTTCTTTGTGTCCTGAACACTCGGGTAGAACTAATGACTTCAACACAAAAGAAAATGCTACGGTACGTTACGATACATTTAAATATTTCTTCTTTTATCTGGGAATGCAGATATCGCCTTTGTAATGTAGTGTAAGCTTTTAGCCATTCAGCGACGAGCTTATATCGGCCAATAAGCGATCAGCTTACAACCGCGTTTGACTGGTGTTATTTTGTTCGCCATTTTTGCTTCGAAGGTTTCTTGATTTTTACTTGAAATGTTCATCATTTTTCTCGCTATTTTACTAGGGAAGTTATGCTGATTTTGTCGCCATCTAACCTGGAAACTTATCCTGATTCGGTAAGTTGCTTAAACATGAATTTTGACACAAAAATGTGGACAATTTTACCTGTGTGAATTCAGCAGATTTTGTCAGTTGTATATGGAGCCATATTTGGCGTTTTAGATAAATATATATTGTCTGTATATAAATATTGTCTTATATATTATTGCATGTTCTACCACTGTCATTTTGCCTTAACTGCTTAAGTTCTAACATAAAGGTTTTTGTTTATAGATGAAAACAACAATCATGAATAAATGTACTGCATATTAAATGTGGATAATTTTGTCAGAACTAAACCTCATTTGCAGAACAATCTAATCTCACTGAGTCACTGGTACATGTATATACAAAAGAAGAAGTTAACAACAACAGCAACCATATGTTGTAAGAAGGTATCTTTTCGCACACGATGTACAATTATTCCGTCTATTGGATTTTCTCCGAAGACACAATATTATTGTATGGATCTAATATGCTCTGTTATATACTTTATACATTCAATTCAAGGACTATATACATGGGTTATACTCCTGACTTTCAATACATTCACCTGGAATAAACAGTACATTTGTGTTCCATCATCCCTGACTATCACATGTTGACGTCATGTATCGATAATGGGGTTTAAAAGGCTTTTATTTTATTTATTTTTATTTTACAAGTTTGCCATTGCAAAAGGTGTACATGATTTTATATATAAAGTAGTTACAAATGGCTGGAATTTCCACACAGAGATAGTTCTCCAATAACGGGGTTCCAAAAAATATTTAAAATATAAACTATTATATGAAAACATTAAAAAATTAAGCTAGCATTGTAACAATTAAACACGTAAACAACTGGACAAATATATGCATTAACAAACAAAGAAAAAATGCAAATATTTGTATTTAGCAATTAAACAACAGCTTGCAGGATATTAACATACTGCATGAAAGTCTGAAAAGCTAGATTTAGCAACATGTTCGAGCTGTTAAGTTACTTAGCGGGCGAGAAGTGTGACATTTAACACAAACAGACTTAAATGTTCTGAGATCTTCAGGATCATAGATTTGATGAGTTAGATCTATGTAATATTTCGTTAGATTAGATTTAAAAGTGACTAGAGTTTTAGTCGTATCTCTTATGGAGCAGGGAAGTATATTCCATATATTAGCAGCTCTGATATAAAAGCTGTTCTGAAAAGTAACAGTTCTACTCTTGGTTACATTGAGTAAGATACCGTTGGTTGAATTGGCGTTCCTCCTTTTTCTCGTGTAGGGATCTTTATGGAGATGTTACTGCCAGAGTTATTAATGATGCATTTATAAAGGTACACCATATATCTAAATACTCGTGCCAGTAACAAACAGGGATGATTCCGATGGTGATCAAACGTTTCTTATACGAGATAGATGTTTGGTATGGAAGTGAAAGTATAAATTTAGATGCACGTCGCTGCAATCGTTCGATTGTCAAGATGTTGTTGACCATTTGTGGTGCCCATACTTGACTACAATAAGCCAGTTGACTTCGAACCATAGTCAAGTAGAGTATCTTTCGAACTCTCAGGTTGTGAATGTCGTACGTTGTTCGCTTGACAAAGCCTAGCATCTTGTTCGCTTTCATTGATATTTCCAGCACATGCTGATTCCATTTTAGATCTTTGGTGATGGTTTTGCCTAGATCTTTCTCACTGGTTGATCATTTGACTGGAATACCAACTAGTGTGTATTGGTTGATTGTGGGCTGAAGACGTCTTGTAATCTGTAGAACTCCACACTTGGATTTATTTAAATTCATCTTGCTTTTAAAACTGTGCGAGGGTGTATTAGCAACATCTGGTATCCTGACAACATCCATGCATCTACAATTTTCTCACATACCTGATTGTATATTATGGACTATTGAGAAGATTGTGAACCTAACATGTTTCAGCAATGGCATCATAAAGTTAAAGAAATATTTGTTATGTTATGAAAATAGTCTAATAGTATATTTAATAATAATAATAATATGTATTTGGAGCATTATACAAAGTCTCAATGCTCTTACAAATATAATTTCAATTAATTAGTAAAAAGTAGCTAAAACCATAGTCTGTGAAACAGCTACGCTTTACAAAGTTCTAATATATGCAATAAATACACAATACTAGTAATTTAATATATTTACATCGTGAATTATATAAACTAATTAAGATTAAAAACGTAAGTCTTTATAGCTGTTTTAAAATCGCTTAAAGAGTTTATACATCTTAGGATCTGTCGCCGTAACTTTTCGTACATGCTTTTGGAATAACCAGGAGATTACTGTCAGACGATCTTAAATTACGTGAAGAAGTGTATTGATTTAATAGTTTACTAATGTAGGCAGTGGGAGTGTATTGATTTAATAATTTACTAATGTAATTATATGTTGTTTGTACAAAGTATGTATAACTTATACAATTTAGTGCCAAATAGAATTGCAGAATATCACTCCTTCATTCATGGCAACAGTGGGATGACCATGAGCAGATAGATGTACGCTTAACGTACCTGTTGTTGGAAACTGTAACATGGAATTGTAAAACTTAAGAAGTTTACATGTTCTAATTTGTCAGCAATTTACTCTTTGCATGGAGTTTAGCATATAATGGCATTGATTACCGTTGGATAATCTAAATTTTAATTTGTAGTAAATTATCTCAGTTCAACCGCTGCTTCCGCAGAAGAACTTCCGTACAGTAGTAACACCAGTCTTTCAATTTGTTTAATAAAAATAATTACAAATCTTTCCTTTTGTTCTATGTAGATACCTATTTTGGACTAAATATTTCGGTGAAAGCGTGATGCGAAAACACTTGGCTACAGACAAGGACACAGAAATATTTCAAATTAAATCAACTTCCTATTACGGTATGACTCTGCATTACCTCAACAAGCGAGTGTACGTGTTCACCCGGCGGGATAATAGGGATATTATACTTTCAATGGATTATGATGGTGGTAACAAGAGTACAATAATCAATTTTCCTTCAGCTCGCAGTTCTTTATCATTGGATGTAATTGGAAATTTACTATACTTCAACATATACAGCTCACCCAGGATTATTGAAATGAATGTCTCCAGCAAAGATATACAGCGTTATATTCCGTTACCTAAAGGCTACATCGTGAGAAAGCTTCTCGTCGTAGATAGATCTCTGCAACCTGAAGGTAAATTTTATATTGTGTGGTGAATGTTAGTACATTATACATATTTAGACCAGTAGTTTTCAACAGTGTTTTATTAGGCATAGTTAATATTAAACGATCGAAGACCAATGACACTGAAACGCTGATTGACACGCAAGAGTGCCCCCCCAAAAATTGAGAGCCAGCTACGGGCCTGGTGCTTGTAAAACTATTTTCAATTATATTATTTCTTGTTATCAGTTAGTGATAGCCGGCGAGTGCAGACTTTGCGTCGAGCTCCTGTTAACTTCCTCTTACACTGTCATTACCGTTATGTACATCAAACGATCTTAGTGATTCTAAAAAGATAATTGGAAACCTGAATTTGAACTGGTTTTTTAAATTGAGTAACTGCAACTTCCTGGTATTCACGATAAAGCTATTTGGTACCTAATTGCAAGTTTCAGAGGAATAAATACATCCCGATTGCGTGTTCTGTTTATCCGTTAGAGACGTTTGTCAAAATAGTGTCGTCAAGTACATGGCGGCGGTGATGATGAATTCTTAGCGGAAATGAAATTGTATTTTACCTAGTAGTTACCCTTGATCATGTCTACAAGAAATCAAGAAACCACACTTGTCAACGTTCAATAATGTTTTCCTGGATTTAACTCCCTAGTTCAAACATGCTTCGAAATGGACTTTAGAGAGGTTTCGCACGCTTATTAATAGTCATAAAACCATTTCCAGTCGTATTCTTGCCATATATCGCCTTGCTAGACAAAATTTACATTTTCATACTTGATATTAAGAAATGTTTGCACATTCGGGGTAAAACACTTACGCGCTAATAGAATCCGCGCCATTTATATGATTCCCGATATTTGTCTGCAGGAATTAACATAAATTTGCAGTTCTGGACTGTACTTGAAAATACAGTAAAAATGTCGTACAACGAAATTGTGGCTGTGCTGTCCTAGGTTTTAAATTAATAAACAGAAAAATGCTTGCACAACAAACGTAAGCGAAATACTAGATCCAATTATAACATATATTTTTATTTGGTGAGTGGTTCTACCGTCTTGTAAACGTATGTGCTTGCTCATCTGAAACCGCGTGAACCCTAAAATTAGAGATATTTTCCCTAAAATTACGACTTTATTGACAGGACAAGGATGCCAAGATGTTCCATGTATTCACGGCTACTGTACAATCAGCAATGGTTCCCACTCTTGTCAGTGTGATATGGGTTTCTCATTTAGTGGACGGTCTTGTACAGGTATATGTAATGTATACTTAGCAATTCGTATATGATAGCAGTAATGTTTTACCAAAAGACGCTAAAGTATGAGTGTAATTTCTTTCAAAGGTCTGACATATCTTTACAGAATTAAGTTGCGGGAAATATCAGTATTGATATAGAGTTTTGAACACACCTGTAGATAACGTGTGATTGCAGCATTTATCTTTCCTGGTTGGTAATCGAAGTTGGTTATCTTCATGCGCATAGTATAAGTTTAACTAACACGATGTGTTTGTTAAACAGGATAAAATAGCGAGTTTATTTGAAAATCTTTACTAGAGAGAAGGTTTGTGCAAAATTCTAATCAAATCTCGGATATAGAAATGCAGATGAAAAATTATTCGAGCACAAATTCAACCAGTATTCATCAAAAATACATTCGACGTCAAATGATCAAGTCGTTTCGGTCCAACTCCGCGTTTTAGAATCGAATGTTGTACCGTAGAAAGCTTACGGTGTAGGACGGCAGTTGACGTGACGAGGACGCTGTATCATATATATAGTACAATCAAATACATAATATTTTGGAAAGGAAATTAATAATCAAAATCACACGTGAGACTTTTGACTTCCTCCTCGCTCTGTTTAGGGAAGCCACAGCTATGCGATCAATAAAACACGACAAGTTTTCTTTACACATTTATTTGAAGCAGTTTGTTTTGAACGTCGTCGTAGCATATTGCCGTCCTACATCGTAAGTTCTCAAGTGTTATGAAGATAAGAACACATCCACGATCTAAGAAAGAATATATTTCTTAGTATTTTCGGTCAGGGTTAAAGCATCTATTCTCACTTTGGAGAAACTACCCGAGTATTTATGCGGAACAAAAAAAATTTTACTTGGCACATGTGCAATACGTCAATAGAAGAAAAGCAATATGGCGAACACGTTGGTATATTGTCTTGTCTGGTAATTTTAGCAGCTATAAGCAAATTCAAGAAATGTCAAGGAAAGGGAGAGAGGAAAGGGAGAGTGTCGATGTCCGACCGGGGCGGGGGCTAAATCCTCTGCGCGCCAACGTAATTTGGAAGATTGTTGGATTACCTGAAGAAGCTGTATGGTTCCGTGCTGTGCAGGAATATTACACAAACTAAAATTGAGGAGTTCGATAAGATCAACAGCCGTGATGCAAAAAGACAACAAGGTCTTTGTACCACTGCTAATCTGAAACGGTAGTTGGATATTTGGGGCTCTGGACTGTCGAAGAATGCATCGATAAACGAAGCTATTGTTTTTGCAATAATTGGTTTGTCCGTCTGTCTCTTCTATCTACAAACAGTTTTTCATTAGAAAGTGTTTTGGAAGTTAAATGAAGTAAAAACTGGCGTCAAGGTTGCATGAAAGACATAATTAAATTTAAAGAAAAAGACAGTATTTGGAGTGGTTTCTTTTTCTACAGCTGCAGAGCTTATTGGTCCAAGGGTGCCATTCACTTGCATCCAACAATATTTTATTTAAGTTCTTTTCCCCAAGTTAAGATTTTGAACTGAGGGATGTGGTATTCCGCACTCCAGAAATCCCGTTTATAAAGGCAATTGCCAATTACTGTAAATGTGGTGAAGTAGTAATATGCCAGCTGTAGTTATGTCAAGGTAGATATTCATGTGGATTCTTCCTGTCACTGATTCGTGATCGAAAGCAATATGGCATAGGCATATCATTTATTTAATCATGGATTGTTCAATCGTTTCATCTGAACGTGCAATAATATATTGAGATTTTCTTCTGCTACAGTTGACTAGTACTCAACTGTTTATTCATTACGATGCGGTATCAGTTTATTCTTTTATTAGCTTGACTATGTTAAAATTGAAATTAGATAGATTGGCCCGGGGTAAATTGAGACTCTCCAGTATTGGACGTAATTAAGCTTCTGTCCATCTACGGACAATGGAGTTTCACTTTTAACCAATCACAGACACGAAAGATCTACGTATGATATGGGATACGCGCATGCCTATTATAATCACATTGTCACAGTTGAATAGAAGAAGTCACATACTCGTGAGAATTTTATATGTAGTATAGTGCATATTATTTAAGTAATCAGGGCGACATTAACATTACATTATAAACATTATATTTACGTATTAAACGTTACTCGTTTTTCGAAACTTACTGTATAGCCTCACAGAGTAACAAATAAGAAGATGGAATGTGTCTAAAATTTTGCTCCACGATCTATCAGTAAAACAAGCATGATAATAAAACTCCATCAGTCTGAGGGAACTGAAGTGGCTTACAATGTCGAAGGAACCCTATTTACGTGATGCATTCATGGCTTTTAAATGCATTGAAGCTATACTGACCCTACTTTTTCAAGTGAGCACTTCCGAAGCAGATTATCAAGTAGTGGCCGACTTACAAGGCCATCTAATGACATCCAAATCCTAAAATATAGACCCGACGTGGGCCAAACGTCATTTGTTTATAGAGCTTAATTCGATCATATTACTATAATCCTTTTATCCTTCAATGAAACAAGTTGGGTCCGCCAGATTTTTTAAATATTGCTTGATGAAAGAGCTGCTAGAAAGATTCCTAGGTGCAAATTATATCTGCGTACCATTGTTTTGTCATTTATTGCTGCCACAGCGAGTGCGGCCTATGCTGGCGAGCAAGGCAGAATCTTAATTTACGTAGCGGAGGGATTTTTCTAAATTTTCTTTATTGCGTTACATTGTTGTCTTTGACCATAATGCAGTAGGCAAAATAATCAAAGAGAAGATTGCACGAGACTGTTGTGATCACTTATATGTGCTTTATATAGAGAGTTGGAGGTTTTATGCTGTTTTTGGTCAATGTTATGTTTTTGAATGGTTTTAAGTGAAAATCAGACGATTTCTGTACCTGTGAAAAACGATTTACGTAATGCTACGAAATCTCGTGAGCTTCAGCTGTATTTTCCTGAACTTTATCAAGTCATGTATGGTAAATTTTAATTGTCTCAAGTGTTTTAAGCGATACCGATTGAAATTTATGAACCAAATATGCAATTTACTTTACAACACACAAATAGAGCGCATTTCACTGTTCTACTTATAATGTGTGTTCTACTGTTCAGGCAAAACGTATACAAACGTGTCTCTTATATAATGAGCGTACGCAACGATACCACCCAGCATGGGCACCCTTGAAACATTTCTTCGCCAAGACGAACTCCGTATGTGTTTGCATGAGATTGTCCGGATAACATTGGCTCGCATAACAAATCACCCGGGCTCAGAATGAGCATTGTAATTCAATAATTACATATTTTCGATGTAAGCAACATAAAAACGCACATTCGCGTGCTAGTCTCACGGTTATAACCCAGTAACTTAGAGACTTTTAGATCGAAGGGACCGCGGAGGAGGTGAGCTTGCCGGCTTTATAGCCCCATCCCCCACCGCCCCATAAACAAGTCGTCATACATACATCCTAGAATACACACAAATTTAACATATTATAAGTTTTCACAACCATAAAGACATTACACTGAAGAAAACATCCTATGTATACCTCAGGTTAGCAGACGTATTCGGAACCTGAATTACCAAGGAAGAGAAAGACACCAGCAAAATAGGAAGCGAGAGAAGGAGACAGTGGCAACTTCAAACCTGAAACATCAGAAGACTTGTATAGAAAACTTTATTACAAAGCCCTTGATGTGATTGTATTCAGTAGAGATTAACGAACGTTTCGACAAGCCCAGTTTTAAAGCTTAATTTGCGAAATTACAAGCTCCACTGTTAAGAGCTTCAAAATCGGAAGCCATTTCCTTTGAGTTAGCATAATGTAAAGGAATTTTATTCCGAGGATACCAAAGAAGATTCCTTCTCCCATAAATAGCAATACTCGAGTACCCAGGAAGGAGAAAAACTATAATGTTTTGCTGAAGTCCTAGACGCCGTGAAAAGTTTGGACTGCAACGCGAGGCAAAATGATCAATTAAATTATCACCATCTGCAAACTTCTATTAGTCAATTCAGAAGCCAGCGCAACTGGCGAGAGATCTTTTTCTACCGCACAACGAATAAAAACCTGGTTGAGAGCAAATATGTCGCAAAAGATATTTAACTATCTGAATACTCATAAATACGAACTGATAATGCACGGCTGGTGGACGTGGCTAATTTGTTCGTGTCAAAGAGCTACATAAGAAAATGAAATATTGGTACATTTACGCAGTGGCGTAACTTGGGTCTAAACATTGGGGGGTGTGGATCTTTTGCCCGACGAAAGGGCGTGGTGAAAACATAATGCAAAGGGGCCGGCAAAAGCCGAAAAGGTTTATGGTGCCCTCATTTCGCTTGCGGGAATGCACAGGTATCGAATGCTGAAGGCAATAGGCCACTAGGGGGTATGGGGGCATGCTGCCCCAGAATATTTTAAAATGTCGAGTCGAGTCTCTGTACGTCAGAAAATGTTGTATATTAGATTAGCAAATTTTTCAAATTGCCGAAACTGGTCTTCAAGGCTTTTTGTTCTTACTCAACATGCCTTGAATCTAATTTTGCCTGACCAACATGGCAAAATTTGCCCTACGAAGTTACAATTGTTGAACATTGGGGGGGGGGGGGTAAACTCAAACTTCAAACTCCCCACTAGTTACGCCCCTGCATTTATGAAACAAGTTCTTTGCTATTTCTAAGGCTTAATGTTTATATACTTAACTCCAACAGGAACTCGTCACTTTTTTGGCACTATTTTTCAGCTTTCAGCTCATTTTGGGTTGAAAAATACAAATGTTTTAGGTACCCAATTAGGCACTTTAATTCTCTTTCCTTCAGTCTTGACGGTACGTAAATAGTGATTCGTCGCATATGTTTGGTAGTCAGAGGTGGTGTAGCTTGCAAAACGGAGGTGAGGCGAACGATTTATGACGTCATCGAGAAATTGTTGAGTCGGCAGTGGGGCAAGCGATCGCAGAAGGCGTTAGTTTATTAGGGAGTCCTGGCCAATGCTCTCATAGAACATTTTTATTTCTGAGGCTTGCTAGAGTTCCGGAAATACAATCAAAGTTGCTGGCTGCTGTAATATATTGTGCACACGCCCCCCAACATTTCCCATCGAATTTAAACATATGTCGAAGGTGGTCCTGAAGGAGAGTGGGAGGAGATTCAGTCCCCCGATGGTTACGGCCTTGGTAGTCAGCTGCTTTAACATTAAACATTTGCAAAGAGTTTTGATGAAATGGCATTTTAGGGACAATAGATTTCAAAACTTCCTGAAGGGCATACCCCCATACCCCCTAAATGTCTCTATCATTGAGCATGTGTTACTAGTGCCACCGCGCCCTCTCATATCTTTAGCGCCCCCAATCCCAAAGAATTATCCGGAGTCCCTGCGCCCAGAAAATGTCCTTGACAGCGTAATATTAACGTAAACAGGGTAATGAGGCTTACTCCGGTGGGCAATCTAGTTATATAGCTCTGGATGAAAGTTTCACACTTTCCTGTAATTGTATCAAATTTCTATCTTTTTAGCATCTATTGTAAATTAGTTATGAAAAACCGGTTGGGATAACTAATAGATATTCTATGTATGTGTATTTATGTATGCAATAGTACTATTCAAAATCTTCTAATTTCTTTTTCAATATTTTATTTAGATACCGATGAATGCTTGTCATCCCCATGTAATCTTACAGTTTCTGTTTCATGCAACAACACCCTAGGTTCTTACAGATGTATGTGTAAGAAAGGGTTCCGTATACGTATTGATGGAGTGACATGTATTGGTACGTATTTTCGTATGTATTAGCATGGTAACTAATTATCCTTTTTTCCCCTTCTCAACATTTGAGCTTATCCTCACAGCTCCTGCTTTTTCCTTGTGTCGACATCAGGGACGAAACTACCGGGGGGTGTGGAGAGGGGTAACACCCCTCCAGTTATCATAAACCTCATGTTTTGTGAAGTTTTTGTCCGTTTCTTAAGGTTTATCTTGTAAAGTTATAATGTACCCATTTTTGTCTAGTTGTCGCCCCATTACATAAAGTGCGAGTCTTTCAGCAGCGTTGTTAGAGTGAGAATCACTAGTGGCTAATGTGGTTATGTAGATACAATCACATAGTTGACCGTCATTATATTTTCATCATTTTCCCAAGGAAATCGTATCGATTTGCCCTACTTTACACAACTTCTATTTTAGTTCGTCGGTCGGGCCCCACGATTGCCACGCCCTTTTGTTGGGCAAATGAAGCTAACACCCCTCCAGTTGTAATACCCAAGTTTCGCCCCTGGTCGACATTTCTTTAGAAAGTATAACACAGCGTGCGGTTCTAAGAATAATCTAACCCATGCATCCGAAAATGACGTATATATTCGAATGCTATTTTCTGGTAATATACCTGCATGGTATTATAAAACAATTTTATAGCGGTTTCAAATCTGTAATATCTAGCTGGACCTACGAGTAATTATTTTAGTATATATGTCGTGAAGTTTTCTCATCGTACAGCTCCTGAAATAGGATCAGAATATATTAGTTATGGAAGTTTTTGTTTACTTAACTTAATTAGGGATATAGCTATTTCAATGGGACTTCAGTCACGAGTATATATTTCAGTCGTATTGTATATGCAATATAATTCACTACCATATTCTCTGCATAAAGTATTTTTCTGCACGGCTTATTTATCGGTGTACGGGAAATCTTGAAAAAGGAAAATGGGCAATGAGTAAATAACTGTATTCAAATCAGTAACTGGTATATAGCATTTAATGCAGAGTCCAGTTCGTAACTAAACATGATAAAGCTGTTCTTTGGCCTCTTGTATACCTTATGAGTTATGACTATCTACGTGAAATTATCTTTTCAAAACCTGGAATATATTACATGCAATGAATGTGGGAATTTTTAAGGAATGTTCTATTTTTTGGCGAGTTGCGGATGGAAAAATGAGCGGATAATCAAATTTGGCATTGGCAAATAGCGCTGGTAATTTCCCTGGGTACTACTTGCTTGTGGGAATTTTGGGCGAAAAAGGAAGATCGAATGATTTCAATAATACCCGGTCTCATTTTTCATTAACTTTAATTTCAAAAGCATTGAGTCTGGCTTTCACGTTAAGATTTACCGAACGTCTCATGCTGGATTGACAATGGAGGGCCTTCCTCGAAAATTTGTGACATTCAATTCACTGGCTGTCAAAAAATTCCGAACTTTCATTTCTCAGCATTGTCATGCACTTATAGAGTAGTATCTTGTATGATGATCTATGTATTGCAGTAACCAATACACATAAAATCTGGTTTTAATATATTGCAATAAATCTAAATCAGCAGGCTCCATGATTGTGATTTGATTAAACATTGACTGATTTAAATGGTTAACAAATATATTTCTTGCCCGAAATTTGATTAATTTAAGCTTATAAAAGAAAATTGGGAAAGCTATTAAACACTGAAATTGATAAAACATTTCTGAAAATTTTCGATGATCATGATGGACAATTCTCTCCTGACATTGATTTGGAACATTTATTGGGAAATACTTCCATTGATTACTAAGTAATGGGTGTAAATTGGGTTTTTTTAACGTGAAAGTTGCTAATACTTGGCAATCATTGTAGAAATATTAGGTAAAAAAGTGTACGACGTCGGCTAACTCCGTGCCAAGTGAACATTTATTTTACTGCAGATAGTATTGAACCAGCAAAGCAAAACTCACCGCCATGTTGTTCCTTCCTCTTTGGTAAAAAATATTTCCTCTAATTTTCCTTTTTTTTCAAAATTCGCTATCGGGGAAAATTCCCGAAAAATATATCGCAGCGAAACAAATTAAGCCGCTATTTACCGGCACCTGCTTCTTTTACCTGCTACCAGAAACGTGCGCAAATTAAACTATCCCAGTATTTTATTGTTAAACATTTAGACATACGTTTTTCCTTTTCATATTTCAATTCGCAGCCGGATAAAATCCATCGGCATCCGCGCCTTTACCTGTCACCAGAGACCCGCGCAAATTAAACTAACAAAACTGTCCCAATTTTTAATTATAAAACGGTCAAACATCAGTCTTTTTACTTTGATCGCTAGAGTAATTGAGTCTTGTTTATTGAAATACCAATGTACCTTTTGTTGAAGTTTATTAAGATCTAAGCTTTTATGATTTAAAATTTGGTACACCTGTACTTTTTTAATTTGTAGGGAATGTCTCGGCTTTTCAGGGAGTGTGTATTAACGTTTTCAATAATATTAAATAAATCACTTTCACTCAATCACTACAATGCTTCATACTAGGTAGAAAATGTTATGAATTTTCTTTAAACGTTTTCTTAGATGTTGATGAATGCAAATCATCCCCGTACTGTGGTTGTAAACGAAACGAAAAGTGCATAAATACCGAAGGATCTTGCAAATGTGGATGTGCTGAGGGGTTTGCCCAAAATGGGACAGAATGCTTTGGTAGGTAATATTCACATTTTCGTCGTATTTGTTCAATTTAAATCAGTTATTTTGTGCTTCCAAGCAAAGGAATTTTTCGGATTCCAACAACTTCATTGACTGCTCGAGTCGTTCAAACAGAGGCGAAACTACCACCTTTTCATTGGGAGGTGGGGGCGTCTGGTAGAATTGCCCTGCCAAAAACTATGATGTTCTGCAGCTCTATGAGGACCACGGATTCTTGAATTGAAAAGGCTAAAATTTCCGAGAGTGCAGTGACACTGGTATCGAGTGCTGAAGGAGCGAGACCTTTAGGGGGGTATGGGGGCATGCTCCCCCAGAAAATTTTGAAATTTGAATAAATGTATAATCTTACAACAACCCAAAACTTATGTAATGTGCTTCCCTAAGCAGATCCCTTTTGTCCCATGTGTTTCTCGCTATTGTCCAATCAGAATGTTAGTTTCTGATCACGCGACGTTACGTGTTCAAACATAATATAAATATTTACAGTCTACTACATCACCCCCCTTTTTATCTTTACACATTCCCCATAAAACAGGCTGTCCGTATCTTTGTGGTCTTCTTGACTCTCTCGTTGATCTTCGCACTTCTTGGTTCTCATCACCATGATTATCATTGATTCTCACACCGTTCTCGCCACGATCATTTATTTGCGCGCTTGGTTGACAATCTTCGTCTTCGTCTGATGGTTTGTCAGGATCTGGGATTTTCTTAAAATGTGATACATTTCTAGTTATGATGTGACCATTTCTTGCTCTTGCTGTAACTCATGAATGTTGCCTCTTTATAACAACATATGGAATCGGATTGAAATTTGGGGTGAGCTTGTTCTTACGTTCTTGTCTAACTAAAACATGGTCACCTATCTTAATATCGTTTTCCTTAACATTACTCCTGTTATCTGCAAACTGTTTGTTGTATTTCTGCTTTGCCTTTTCACTGTTCTGAGCGACTTTGTGTCGATTGATAATGTTCCGCTTTTCTAGGATGGGAGTTTTACTTTTACCGTTCTATTAAAAAGCAATTCCGCTGGTGGTATATTTGTTGAAGTGTGAGGTGTAATTCTGTATTGCAGTAGAAAACGGCTGAGTTCTTGTTTCCACGGTCTTCCCTCTATGCAGGCGGTTTTTAACGCTTTGCCTAGCGGCCGCATAAATCACTCGGCCTCTGCGTTCCCTTGTGGCCACTTAGGTGTTGAAAATATTGCTTTTATTCCAAGTGTTTCTAAATACCGAACATACTCTTCACTATTAAAAGGCGGACCGTTATCTGTTTTAATGATAATGGGAATTCCGTGTCGAGCAAACATTTGATCTAATTTTGGTATTACTGTTGACGCTTTGGTGGAAAGGACAATTTCGACTTCCGGGTATCGCGAATATCTGTCCATCGCTACCAACAAATAATCGCCGGAAGGGAAGGGACCATAAAAATCTAGGTGGAGTGTTTCCCATTGTCCCTTGGGCATCTCGGTCATGCACAGTGGTTCTGGGGGTGGTGGTTTCCCTACAGCTTGACATGGTATACATCTATCAATGGTGTCCTTCACCATCTTGTCTATGTTGGGAAACCAGATATTTTCTCGGATTAAAGCTTTTGTTTTGTTAAGACCTGGGTGCGTCTCATGGGAATGGCAATTGCTCATTTCTGCAAGGCTTCTGGGATGACTAACCTGGTTCCTCGCAAAACCATTCCCTCTGATGTGATGGTTAATTCATCACGAGCGGCCTTGAACTGCTTCACTGCATCGTAGTGCCATCTGTTTAGTTTGATGGCTGCTGGAATCGCACGTAAGGTTCTGTCCTCATTGGTAGCCTTCTTTATCTCTTCAAGTGTCATTGCTTTTGGGACACTGTTCGTGGTTATAAAGTTGACATAAGATTCCGTCATCTTTTGCTTTCTTGTATCCTTCGTTGGTCGCGGGTGTCGGGACAGATAGTCAGCCGGGTTAGTTGCACCGGCTTTATATACAACTTTGAAGGTATAAGGTTGTAAACGTAGGAACCATCGCCATACATGCATAGCATTTTCAGCTAGGGTTTGTGATCAGTTATTAGGGTGAAGTATTTTCCGTTGCGATAGAGATGAAAATGTTCTACGGCCCATACGATGGTCAGTGCTTCTTTCTCTGTTTGAGAATAGCGTTTCTCGACTTCGGTTAATGCTCGACTGGCATAAGCAACTACTTTATTGTCATTTCTACCTTTCGTATTTTGCCAAAGTAAGGCACAAACTGGACTGGCATCGTCTGAAACTGTTGTTTCTTTGTTCATGTTAAAATATGCCATACATGGTGCAGAAGACATAGCATTTTTCAGGGCATCAAAGGCTTGTTGATGCTTTTCAGTCCACTGAAACATGGCATTTTTCTTTGTAAGGGCTCGAAGTGGTTCGGTTATAGTTACAAAAATTTGCAATATAATTGCTACTGTAATTAGCCATGCCAAGTAGACTACGTACTTCATCCCACGTTGAGTAGGGTGGGAGCTTCTCATAGATCACTGACACGTTTAAGGTCGGGGCACGTACCTGCTTCAGAATATATCCGACCAAAGAAATTAAGTGTCTTTGTAAGAAATTTACACTTACCCTTGTTAAGTTTAAGTCCCTTATCTTGAAGGCGATGCAGGCATTCCTCTAAATTTGTGTCATGTTCTTGTTTTGCCATACACAATTATGCCGTCCGCTATGTTTCGTACACCTTTCAACCCGTGCAGTTGTGTTTGTAGTGCGTGTTGGAATATTTCCGCTGCTGCATTTGTCCCGTAATTTAAGCGTTTGTATCTGTATAAGCCTGTGTGAGTGGTAAATGTGGTAATATATCTGCTACTTTCGTCTAGTTCTAACTGATGGTAGGCTTGAGAGAGGTCTAATTTAGAAAAGTACTTTGCCCCGTTTAGTTCAAAACTAATTTCTTCGACAGTTGGTATTGGGTGTCGTACTCTCTTAATCGCTTCATTTGCTGTTCGCATGTCAACACATACTCTAACTGCTCCGTCCTTTTTAGGTACTGCTACGATTGGTGACACCCATGGTGTTGGTTGGTTTTCTGGGACACGCTCTATAATGTCACTTTTCTCCAGATCTTTCAACGCTTCTCCTACCTTTTCTCGTATATGGTATGGTATGCGACGCTGTGGTTGTGCTTTTGGTGTCTTTTCTTGATCAATGTTCAATTTTACCGGGTTAGCCTTCAACTTTCCCAGACCGGTAAACATTGAATCATATTTTGAAATTATGTTCTCAATCTTACTGTCAGATTTTGTCGAAACCTTGTTTACATGTATACTGATAAGACCAAGTTCCTGTGCTGTGGTTGATGAAATAAGATTGCCACTACAAGGTGTTTCAGCTACATAAAATGTTGCTGTGGTGATATGTTTCCGTGTTTCAACAGTACTTACAAATTTTCCAATGAATTTCACTGGCGTTTCCGGACTATACGCGAATGCTCTGACTTTCGTTTTGTTGAGCTTGACTCCATTTTATTTTATCAAGTGTGTTCCGATCAATAACATTAACTGTTGCCTGTGTCAATTGTCGCTTTAAATGTATGCTTACAAACCGTGACATTGACCTTTGGGGTCTTTGTATTATTAACAGAATATAAATCATCTTCGTCTGTTGAGTCACCACTTTCTTTTCCTTCTTGAACTGGATGTACATGTTTCCGTTGTCTCTGTTCATAGTTTGACCTGTTCTGTGATCTATTACCTCGACAAACTTTCGCAAAATGGTTCATTTTATTGCATTTTCGGCATTGTTTTCCTTTGGCAGGGCAGTTGCCATGGTAATGCATTCCACCGCAATTGTAGCATTTCTTCGGTTTCGCCGTGGCATAATTGTCGTCGTTGCCCGTGTTTTCGAGTTGTTTAAAGATTTCTCTGACTCGCTGGCCTGCTTGGTAAAGCATTAATGCTTGTTTTCGTTTCGGATCTGTTATGCCGCTTGCTATATTGAACACCTCAAAATCATCAATCCAATTTTTCCAACGGACGCCCAGACTAGATCCTACTTGAATTCTGGCATCGGTTGAAAATCTTTACTAGAGAGAAGATTCTTTTAAATTAGTTGAAAAATTAGTGCAAAATTCGAATCCAATCTCGGATATAGAAAATAATGAGTACAATCAAATACATATTTTGTACATAATCACACGTGAGACGTTTGACGTCGTCCTCGCTCTGTTTAGGGACGTCACGGATATTTACGTCATGTGTACCACCTATGCACTTGAAGCCGGGAGAAATGCTACCTGGCCTCAGTACTGAAATAGAAATATTCGCAAACATAAGCCCCTGCTAACTCCTCAAACTGTATCAAATCCACGCGATTAATAATACACGACAAGTTTTCTTTACAATCATTTATTTGAAGCAGTTTGTTTTGATCGTCGTCGTAGCATTGCCGTCCTACATCGTAAGTTCTCATATTTTATGAAGATAAGAACACATCCACGTTCCAAGAGAGAATATATTTCTTAGTATTTTCGGTCAGGGTTAAAACATCTATTCTCACCTTTGGAGAAACTACCTGAGTATTTATGCGGAACAAAAGAAAACGTACTTGGCACATGTGCAATACGTCAATAGAAGAAAAGCAAAAATTTATTACTACCGTCTTTTTCAATTAAGATTTTGAACCCCTGAGGATGTGGTATTCCGCGCTCAGAAATCCCGTTTATTAAAAGGCAATTGCCAATGCTGTAAATGTGGTGAGTAGTAATATACCAGCTGTAGTTATGTCCAAGGTAGATATTCAAGTGGATTCTTCCTGTTGTAGTTCACGTGATCGAAGCACAGACAATATGGCATATCATTTAATCATGGATTGTTCAATCGTTTCATCTGAACGTGCAATAATATGTGGGATTTTCTTCTTGCTACAGTTACGAGCCAGTGCTCAACTGTTTATTGTGGACGATGAATCAATATATTGCGGTATCAGTTTATTCTTAACTTTAGCTTGACTATGTTAAAATTGAAATTAGATAGACTGGCCCGGGGTTAATCGGGACTCTCCAGTATTGGACGTAATTAAGCTTCTGTCTATCTACGGATAATGGAGTTTCACTTTTAACCAATCACAGACGTGAAAGATCTACGTATGATATGGGATACGCGCATGCCTATTATAATCACATTGTCACAGTTGAATAGAATAAGTCACATACTCGTGAGAATTTTATATGTAGTATAGTGCATATTATTTAAGTAATCAGGGCGACATTAACATTACATTATAAACATTATATTTACGTATTAAACGTTACTCGTTTTTCGAAACTTACTGTATAGCATCACAGAGTTACAAATAAGAAGATGGAATGTGTCTAAAATTTTGCTCCACGATCTATCAGTAAAACAAGCATGATAATAAAACTCCATCAGTCTGAGGGAACTGAAGTGGCTTACAATGTCGAAGGAACCCTATTTACGTGATGCATTCATGGATTTTAAATGCATTGAAGCTATACTGACCCTACTTTTTCAAGTGAGCACTTCCGAAGCAGATTATCAAGTAGTGGCCGACTTACAAGGCCATCTAATGACACCAAATCTAAAATATAGACCCGACGTGGGCCAAACGTCATTTGTTTATAGAGCTTAATTCGATCATATTACTATAATCCTTTTATCCTTCAATCAAACAAGTTGGGTCCGCCAGATTTTTTAAATATTGCTTGATGAAAGAGCTGCTAGAAAGATTCCTAGGTGCAAATTATATCTGCGTACCATTGTTTTGTCATTTATTGCTGCCACAGCGAGTGCGGCCTATGCTGGCGAGCAAGCA
Source organism: Trachythela sp. YZ-2020 (assembly GCA_016169945.1). Taxonomy (NCBI): domain Eukaryota; kingdom Metazoa; phylum Cnidaria; class Anthozoa; order Malacalcyonacea; family Clavulariidae; genus Trachythela; species Trachythela sp. YZ-2020. Next base: position 264,806 of record JADLSH010000064.1, read on the forward strand.
GAATCTTAATTTACGTAGCGGAGGGATTTTTCTAAATTTTCTTTATTGCGTTACATTGTTGTCTTTGACCATAATGCAGTAGGAAAAATAATCAGAGAAGTTTGCACGAGACTGTTGTGATCATTTATATGTGCTTTATATAGAGAGTTCGAGGTTTTATGCTGTTTTTGGTCAATCTTATGTTTTTGAATGGTTTTAAGTGAAAATCAGACGATTTCTGTACCTGTGAAAAACGATTTACGTAATGCTACGAAATCTCGTGAGCTCCAGCTGTATTTTCCTGAACTTTATCAAGTCATGTATGGTAAATTTTAATTGTCTCAAGTGTTTTAAGCGATACCGATTGAAATTTTCTTTCAAATGGCAAGTTAATGAAGGTTAGCTGGCTCCCTTCCCAGTTATGAACCAAATATGCAATTTACTTTACAACACACAAATAGAGCGCATTTCACTGTTCTACTTATAATGTGTGTTCTACTGTTCAGGCAAAACGTATATAAACGTGTCTCTTATACAATGAGCGTACGCAACGATACCACCCAGCATGGGCACCCTTGAAAAATTTCTTCGCCAAGACGAACTCCGTATGTGTTTGCATGAGATTGTCCGGATAACATTGGCTCGCATAACAAATCACCCGGGCTCAGAATGAGCATTGTAATACAATAATTACATGTTTTCGATGTAAGCAACATAAAAACGCACATTCGCGTGCTAGTCTCACGGTTATATATAACCCAGTAACTTAGAGACTTTTAGATCGAAGGGACTTGCCGGCTTTATAGCCCCCGTCCCCCACCGCCCCATAAACAAGTCGTCATACATACATCCTAGAATACACACAAGTTTAACATATTATAGGTTTTCACAACCATAAAGACATTACACTGAAGAAAACATCCTATGTATACCTCAGGTTAGCAGACGTATTCGGAACCTGAATTACCAAGAAAGAGAAAGACACCAGCAAAGTAGGAAGCGAGAGAAGGAGACAGTGGCAACTTCAAACCTGAAACATCAGAAGACTTGAATAGGAAAATCTATTACAAAGCCCTTGATGTAATTGTATTAGCGATTACCGAACGTTTCGACAAGCCCAGTTTTAAAGCTTAATTTGCGAAATTACAAGCTCCACTGTTAATAAGAACTTCAAAATCGGAAGCCATTTCCTTTGAGTTAGCATAATGAAAAGGAGTTTTACTCCGAGGATACCAAAGAAGATTCCTTCTCCCATAAATAGCAATACTCAAAGAACCCAGGAAGGAGAAAATTATAATGTTTTGCTGAAGTCCTAGACGCCGTGAAAAGTTTGGATTGCAACGCGAAGCAAAACGATCAATTAAATTATCACCATCTGCAAACTTCTATTGGTCAACTCAGAAACCAGCGCAACTGGCGAGAGATCTTCTTTTACCGCACGACCAATTTAAAACCTGGCTTATGGAAAATATGTCGCGGAAGATATTCAACTATCTGAATATTCGTAAAATACAAACTGATAATGCACTACTGGTGGACGTGGCTAATTTGTTCGTGTCATAGAACTACATAAGAAAACGGAATGTATGTACATTTACGGAGCAAGATCTCTGCTATGTCTAAGGCTTATTGTTTACTTAACTCCAACAGGAAATCGTCGGACTTTTTGACGCTACTTGTTAGTTTTTTTTAAAAGTGCAAAAGTTTTAGGTATTGAATTAGCCACTTTAATTATCTTTTCTTTAGTCTTGACGGTAAATACTCGTTCGTCACATAGGTTTGGCAGTCAGAAGTGGCGTAGCCTGCAAAGCGGCAGTGGGGGGAACAATTTATGACGTGAGTTGTGGGGCTAACGATCATTGAAGGCGTTAGTTTACTAGGGGTCCTGGGTCATGCTCCCGCATTTTGCTAGCTGCTGTTATATATTGTGCACATGCCCCCCAACAACTCTCATCGATTATAAACATATTTCGAAGGTGGTCCTGAAGGATAGTGGGGGGAGAATTGTCCCTTGCATCCGCCCGGTAGCTACGGCTCTGGTAGTAAGCTGCTTTTTGTTCGATAAAACATTTGCAAAAGGTTTTGGTGACATTACTCTTAAGTCTTCCCCAAAGTGCATGAAATGGTATTTTAGGGACTGAGGGGCATTCTTCCATACCCCCTAAATGTCTCTATCATTGAGCGTTCGTTACTAGTACCACCGCGCCCTCTGAGATCCTTAGCCCCCAATGGCAAAAAATGCTCTGCGATCCCTGTGCCGATAAAATTTATTTAACAGCATAATACTTACGTAAACAGGGTATTAAGGCTTACTCCGGTTGGCAATCTAGTATTCATGTATGCAACTATATTATTCTAAAATTTCTAATCTCTCTTGAATATTTTGTTTAGATATCGATGAATGCATATCATCGCCATGTAATCTTACAGGTTTTGGCTCATGCAACAACACCCTAGGTTCTTACACGTGTATGTGTAAGAATGGGTCCATTTTTGATGGAGCGGGATGTACTGGTATGTATTCTCGTATATATTAGCATGCTAACTAATTATCCTTTATGTGCCCCCTCCTCAACATTTGTACTCATCCTCACAGCCCTTGCTTTCTCTTTGTGTCGAAATCTCTTTCCAAGTTATGACACAGTGGGCAATTTTCTAGTAATCCCTGGGATTATCAAACAACGGGAGGTTTGCCATTTGTAATATCTGGTTACAAATACGAGTACTCGTTTTAGATTAGATGGTGCGGATTTTTCTGATCTTATAACTCCATAAAATCAGTATATACTAGTCATAGAAGTATTTGTTTACCTAGGTTAATTAGAGATATATCTACTTCAATGGACATCTCCCCATTTCTTTATAATCAATTTTAAAAGTTCACGACCATATATTTCTGTCGAAGTGTATATTGGGTTGTACATGTAATTGTCTACAATATTCCCTGCATCAAGTATTTTTCTACACGACTTCTCTTAATCGGATTGCGGTAAATAGGCAATGAGTTAGACTTGCCACAAGTCGATCTCGTACCATGCAGCGAGCCAGCCTCGTACCCAGGCGCTTTAAGGTATTTAGATCTGATTAAAAATTCTGGTGCGAAAATTAATGCAGTTAATTAATGCGGATGTAAGTTTCACAAAAGTTGTCGATTTCAGCTCAAGTTGTAAATAAACTTTCCTTTGACTTTTCCATCGTAGATCTCCGCTCAAATTTTAAAACACAGCCATTTCTAATGACAATGACTGTTAATAACATAAAGTGGAACAAAATGCTATCAATTTAGACTAAAATGCCATATAAATTTGCGATTTTAACATTGCTTTCATGTGTTTTGTTAGAATACTTCTTTCAATGACTATATTTTATTTAATGGCGGTTTCAATAGTTTGCACGCCAACTAAGACATTTGAACAATATTGGGTTCTCCGTCGCCGAAAATTAACTTTTTTCATGCAATCGAGCACGTACGGAGCGATTGCAAAACACCGACTTTTCCCTGATCCCGTTGGAGAACTCAAAAACACGTCTTTCCCAAGAGCATACGCTTCAACCACTTCGTGTTGTGGGCCTCTCAGTTCCTCATACCCAAACTTTGAGAGACCATATTTTATTGCATCTTCGAGAAGAACCATATTCTCTATTCTTTGAAATGACTTTGTTTTATTTTTAATTTATAAGTCGAAAGCCTTAAGGAGCATTTATTGGCTAGAATAATGACACACCCCCAGTCACACCCCGGTCAAAAATTTCACCGGTAGATTTGGCGCGCTGCAAGTGGGAAAGTCCTTTCCAGCGTCCATCCGAACCGCGAAAAAAAAATGGAAAGGACTTTGGGAAAGTCTAGCAATGAGTAAATAGAGTACGTAACTGTATTCAAATCAGTAACTAATATATAGAATTTCAAAGTATAGTTTGTAACTAAGCATAATAAAGCTGTTCTCTGGTCTTTTGTACAGCTTATAACTACTGTATCCTTTTCTACGTGACTTTGTCTATTGAAAATCTGGAATTTATTGCACGCATTGAATCCGGACATTTTCAAATAAGGAATGTTCAATTTTTTGCGAGTCGCAAGTTGCTAGGTCGGGCACCGAAAAAGGATCGGGTAAGCAAATTTGGCAATGGCAAATGGCTCTGGAAATTTCTCAGGGGACTAAAATACTTGCCTGTGGAAATTTCGGATGAAAAAGGAAAATCGAATGTTTTCACTGTTTTACAACGTATTAGGTCTGGCTCTGACATTAAGATTTACCGAAGGTCTTATGCGTGAAATTCAATTCACCAGCTGTAAATAGGACCGATTTGCATCTTATATGATAATATTTATATGGAAGTAATTAATACAAACTCCAGGTTTGTGATTTGATTGAACATTGACTGATTTAGACGGTTAACAAATATATTTCTAAAATAAGGCAATTTCTATATGGCAGTAAATGACAGCAAAGATCTCGCTTAAATATTGCCATACATCGATAAAAACGTTTCGATATTTTGCCACAGATTCCTATCCACAAGCTCTAAGATTTCATTCCATGGTCATTGGCTTAGTTAGCGTGACGTGTATTTTACATATTAAGCGTGACGTGTATTTTACATATACTTCTCAAACTCATTAATAATTCATTAGCAATTTACTCAATCAGACAGCTCCATTCCGTCACGTGAATGGGCTTTCATACCCGGTAAAACACTGCATCAAACACTAGTGTTTGATAATCAAACACTAGTGTTTCATTCATCGTAATTTAACTGAAAAAATCAATGCGATTGTCCTAAAACGGCGCCTGTTGGTTCACTGCCTTTCGTTTTGAGAAGCCAAACACTCGAATGCTAATGAATCTCTCGGGGCTTCGCCCCTCGAGATTCATTAGCATTCTCGTGTTTTGATACCATGATCAAACACTCAAACTGGTTTTTGAAATAGTACATGACATACTGGTAGCATTCACAGTTTATCGCTCGCAGAAAAATGCCAAATTCTAAAAAAAATAGATCTATGCAACAAAACATGCCGCCATGTTATTATCCACCTTGATTACAACATTTCCTCTGATTTTCTTTTCTGTCAAAAATTGCGTGCCGGCGAATAATTCCCGGAGAAATTAGTCGCGCCATGTTTAGCTATCCGCTATTTTTGCACGCACCCACGCCTTTTATCCACGACTAGCCCAAATTAGACAATCTCAACTTTGGATTGTAAAATAGTTAAACATCAGCTTTTCTCGGCTTTGATTGCCAGAGCAACTGTGTTCGTTTCGTTGACTTATAAATCTTTTTGTGATTGATCTTGGATCATTTCCTGAGAGACGAAAGAGAATCTAATTGAGAATTTTAGCGCTTGCTTCGGTATAACAATTAACAGCACACCGAGCCAAATAATCATTTTTCAATGTATCAGATCAATTTTTTATTGTTCTCAATCTGTTTTAGAATTTGACTCAAGACTCAAGGTCTTGTGTTCAAATTTCAAAACTCGATATAGGTATTGAATTGAAAATTCAAAGCCTAGAACAGGTATTGTATTTGATATTTTTAGGAATTTGGAAGAAACGAAAAGGGAAATAGAATAAACAAGAGATAATTGCTAGATAGGTTCAATGCGAAATGATTACTGCACTGAACTGAATATAACACAAATTCATCGTCGTTACACTGCAATCCTAGGTGTTGCATAATTTCTAAATACAGCATATGTATCTCAAATGTCCAAATTGAGTATCAAGCAATACAGTCAAGGCAAACCGGCAAATATATCAATATGAAACGTGCAAACAAAATTAATAAAAAAACTCTGCTCAAATGTTCTCATCATATAACTGTGGCGGCTGAGAATCGAACTCCGCCCAACTTACGCTTCAAAGCGCAAGAGGAGTATCACACCACCACAGTAGTATCCATTATTCTATTCATTATACGTGCATAACGTAACCACATAAAAACTGACCTGCAAACGTTTTGTTATCTAATTAATTTGTTTTTGAGAACATATCTGAAACCGGACATTTTGAATACTATAAAACAATGGTAGACCAAAAATAATATAATTTGGACACGTCCTGCCGGCAAAGAAAGGGGTGGGGGAGGGAGTGTGGGTGTGATGGGAGGAAGGAATGGGAGGGAGGAATGGGGGTGGAAGGATGGGGGGGCCGCTTCACATCAATCACTTTCAGAGTGTGATTTTCGATCTATCAAAATCTGATAATATATTTGACCATTGTTTCATAAGTCAAAATCAGTTTACCTGTACAGCAAAACAGCAAGTAAAGCACACTCAAACAGTGACAAAAACGAAAAAAATATTCAAAACATTTCTGGCAGCGTTACTGATTTCGAAACTCCTGAGGACAAGTAAACACGGCGGGGGTTGGCATTTAATGTATTTCTGGCAAGGTTTTGTATATCATACATTCATACCCCGTTTACACTATACCGGATTACTTTTCATACCGGATTAATTTTCACTCCGAAGTAAAAAACAAGGGTGTTTACACTACGCCGCATTGCACCGCTTCGCTTTGTTGCCAGCTCAACACTTTTTGATGTTGCCATGGAAACAGAACCAGTTTCCCGCTAAATAAAATCACGAGCTGGCTTTGCTAGACAAATGAACGCAAGAATGTCCAACACAAAACAAAAAGAGCCAAATTTTACATGGACTTACCCAAAATCTTCGTTGTTTACGTTCTCTTTTGCCCTTTCGTTTTGCACGAAAAGTTGAAGTTACCAGTGTTTGCCGGAGTCGTCGCCTTGATGAATAATAGCTAGTCGACAGACAAAATAAACTAGCCATTATTTGAAGGACGCTTGCTGCCGTAAAAGTAAGTATAATCAATTGTTTGAAGGCGACCATTTTTAATTCGTCTTGTAATATATTACAAATTTCGCGCCAAAATTAGTTGTGTACCGGATTCGCCTGTTTACACTGCTCCGGCACATACCGGAATACTTTTCATATCACCTCCAAAGCGGAGTGATTTTTGCTCCGCGTCGCGTACCGGATTACTGTGGCGTAGTGTAAACAGCAGCCGAATCCGGTATGAAAATCGCTACGCTCCGATGTAATCCGGTATAGTGTAAACGGGGCCTTAAACATTTCGAAACCTTTATTAAAACTACAAGCTTTCTACAGTAGATCTTTAATTTACCATACGAACAGCTTTCTTGTAAATTATTTATATTCAATTCTATATTTAAATTATCGAATTATTAATTCAAATTTAGATTCTAGCCACGCACTTTTGCAACGAAAATGAATATTAACTAAATACAGTGTACTAACTATTGATACAAGTGATTACCAAATTACAATATATTAATTGTTTATCGAATAATTTTACAGAGAACTAAACTACAGATACATCAATACTATATCCTCAGATGATATTTAGTAAGTCTGCGTACATAAGGTAAACACTCATTTGATCACGAGAGTAATGCATGCATACTTAACGTTCTATTGCCTCACGTTCGATATAATGTTTCCCGTTACTACATTTCTCTATGCTGCTAAGTTCTTCTCGTTCTTTTCAATTTTTTAAACATAATTTAATTAATCCAATTAGAATATAATAACTATCAGAAAGTCATTCCGATAATCGTCCAGTTTTTAGTGCAAAGTTTTTAACTTTGCAGTATTGTGATGAGGGGCGAAAATTCACACGAGCTATCATACATAGATAGATACATACATAGATACATACATCATAGTGTAAACTTTCCGGGGGGTGTTGGCGAAGATTCTCTATTAATACCGTATCTGTTAAACTTTGGGGTTGAAACTTTTTTAAGCACTTCAAGTTTATCTTATAGCTCAATTCGGTTGTATTCATGCAGTGTTTAATTAGATTTACGAACAACATTTGGGTTGTGGTATTAAACGTCTACATCATAACAATCGTTTTATATATAATATTGGGTTGCTAACTCCCCCGGTATAGCTATGAACACGTGCGTTCAAGTCCACTGATCTAATAATATCACGGAACGAAAATACGAAATTTCGAAATATTCACCGCACAATGGGAGTGGGAATGTGATGGAAATACGATCAAATTTATAAATAAACGTTTTCGTTTTGGCCTTTGGGATTAGTAGTGCGTTTTGTCATTTATATATTCAATAGACAATACTGAATGGGTCGAATATTCATTATTGCAATACTGATTTTTATAAATTCCGAAGCGTATAAAGTTTCGCCTCAAACATGTCACATATTTTGGACTTGGTAGTTGGTGCTGGTTATATATAAAAAAATTCGAATACAAGATTCAAGACTCGATGAGATCCCTTTGGCCTTACCGTAAATATCGAATATGTTATTATAGTATACAGCATTGGATTTTACCAGCGATCTAAGGTAAGTCGACTTGCGTACAATTTATACACAATTAATACGGCTACTGTATTGTTTCTGGCGAATTTTATAGATACTAGAAGTTGCTATGCTCTGTCCGTAGACTCGTAGAGTGTAATTTGTAGAGTCACTAGAGTAGTAGAGTGTAGTATGAACTTCATAATTTTGTTACGATGAAATTTGACATTTGTTACACAATATTAATAGAACATCTCTGTTGACGGGGCAGTTGTTTACAAATGCGAATGGCATTTTGGTGAGGATGCGTCTGTATATATAACTATATATGATGTATGATGCATTCTATATATGTTTTTGCCAATATATTATAGTAAGCAGCTAAAATTGTCTTTTGTTTACGGTTGCAATATTTGATTAGTTTTATTCAACTAATTACAAATATGTCAACTCAACTTCGATTATTTCAAATGTTATTTATTATTTCATCGTGTATATAAAATTTCGAGAGTACGGTTGTACACAGACTACAAAGGCCCTGTTCATATGATCCCACTTGCCGAGACGTCTCGTCTGGCGGGACGAATATTTCCGTGTGTTCATATGCCACTTGCCGAGATGAAATTACAATGTTGTTCTATAATTAGCGTTGCAAAACGGCAATTGATAAAAGTAGAATAGTCGCGAATAGTATCGTCTGTTCTCGACTGGTTCTGCTCGTATCTATCAAACCGTACCCAAGTAACCATGATCAATAATTCAATGTCCCATCCCAAGCCAGTAACTGTCGGAGTCCCTCAGGGAAGTATTCTTGGACCACTTCTCTTCCTTATTTATATTAATGATCTACCTGAATGCTTGACCCACTGCAAGTCGATACTTTATGCTGATGACACACTCCTTTATTACTCTGCGGACAGCATTTCCGAACTTCAGTCAAAACTCAACTCCGACCTACACTCCCTTTCCTGTTATCTAAACAGCAACCTTCTTACACTCAATCATGACAAGACAAAGTTCATCATTTTCGCCGGTAGACAACGCCTAAGATCCATCTCCAACGTTAACATCTCTATTTGCAATCGGACGATAAAACAAGAACAATCGTTGAAATATCTGGGCATCACGATCACCGAGAACCTTACCTGGCATGAACATATTGATAAATTAATGGGGAAAATCAACCAAAGATTGGGATTGCTGCGCCGTGTGAAATATTTCTTACCGCTGGATGCAAGACAGATCTTCTATACCTCGACAATACTACCGCTATTCGACTACGCTGATGTAATTTGGGGCGATAAAAACAATTCTGAACTTATGAACTCCCTGCAAACCTTGGAAAATAAAGCAGCTAAATTGATACTAGATCTCCCTCCTCTTTCTTCAGCAACCGAAGCTCTCGCTACATTACACTGGTCAACTCTCTCATCTCGCAGATATAAAATATCGTATCTTCTTTCTCTACAAATGCACTATGGACTGGATCGATTCAACTTCAACCTGAGAACTAACTGCAGCATCCATTCCATCCCACAAGATCACTGTAACAACCTCCATCTCCCGAAAGTCAACACGAACTGGGGTAAACACAAACCAACCTACCTCGCTTCGAAAGACTTTAATAACTTGGACGATTCCGTTAGAAACATTGATTCTCTGAGTCAATTTAAGTCATCACTAAGGCCACATATTATATAACTATTCTTAGTCGCTTGCTTTATATCATTCTCCTACACTTCAGTTCCTAAGTGTGCAGCTTTGATAAGCTTTCATGTTATATGTAAACAACGAGTTTGAGTGTTTCATCAGGGGATCCAAACACGAGAAAACGGTATGAAACACGAGCGCGAAGCGCGAGTGTTTTATTGTTTTCGAGTGTTTGGTCCCCTGATGAAACACGAGAAACGAGTTGTTTACACAACATCTCAAACAAACCAGTATTTAAAGAGAAATTCAACGCGAAAGTCGAGTTAATTTATGGGTGTTTATTACCGTGGTATCAAGACAACGATACGGTGGTGATTTCCTTTGTGTTTTGCTTATGAATTATTAATGAGTTTTAGATATTGTGTTCATGCTTCGCACTTAATGATTGAATTAAGTTTATAACAGATATATTTTATATACAGTATAGATAATATATGTATATGTACGTGTATGTATATGTATGTATATGTATGTGTATATGTGTGTATATATATATATATGTATGTATATGTATGTGTGTGTGTGTGTATATGTATATATGTATATGTATGTTTGTATGTATGTATGTATGTATGTATGTATGTATGTACTTATTATAGATATAGCTAATTATTCGTTTTCATTATTTGTTGCTATATGACGTGACGTTGTATATTATTAATTGTATATATATATAGAAGTAAATTTTGTTAATGATTGTATCATGCAGGACCCCACTGAAAAACACACTAGTGATGTGGGTATCCTGGATAAATATAATTATAAATAAATAAAAAAGTACGAATAGTCGCGAATAGTCGCGAATAGTGCGAATAGTCGACGAATAGTGCGAATAGTCGACGAATAGTCGCGAATAGTGCGAATAGTCGACGAATAGTGCGAATAGTCGACGAATTATGGCGCTTACATTCGCACATGTTTATGAGAGATTGCGGATGGTCCAAGGATGTCTTTTTAACCAGGTTTGTGGCTATTTTATGTCATTTTACATACCTCTTTCAACTGGCTCACCATTGGGTTGCCACAGGGCCAGCATTATGAGTGAAATTTTGATAAAAATTCGCCTATAAATTATTTATATACAGTAAAATAGTGTAAATTTATGCACTTAATAATTTATACAAACGAAGTCTAATGTTTGTTTTATACAAACTAATATTGTTTATTGTTTACACATGAATATATAGATTATCAATTATATATAAATACCATTTAATATTACTAAAAACCAGTAAAACCAGTTGTTGAGACAAATCCTATGCTATAATAGAGGTGCTCTAAAATTCATACCAAAAAGAAATATGTATTTTTATCTCCATTTATGATACAGACAATGGCAGACAGAGTGAAACAGGAGGTAAAATTATTGGGTGTGGGTTTTCAGTGTTTTAGGTCTGTGTAGCCTGTTTGGGTATTAGAAAATGCTGATATAATGGATTATTCTAAAAATTTAATTAATATACTTTGTTTCAGAGTACTGAAGAAGTAATTATTATATCAAGTTCTGAGTCTGAACCTCCCCAAAAAAGTTTTGCCCCAACAGGTAAGATTACCATTGTGCTGTAAGAGGGTCCTGTAGGGGGGTCTCAATCCCAGTTCCCAGCTCAATTTTTGACCAAATCCCCATTTGAAGTTCAGTGGAAATTCATAATCCTATATTTTATTGTACTTTTCTCTGTAAATCCCAGTGCATGAAATCCCCATTCCTGTGCATAAAATTATATTTCCCAGCTCCTAAAAAATCCAAGCTCCTCAAAACCCTTAATTAATTAGCTAGTGCTTGAAAATGTCCAGCAGCACCACTGCCAGGAAATTTTACAAAATCTCTCTGCAGGAAATTTTCCTGCATCTTGCAGGGAATTTTGTCATCTTATAAATTGAAACACCATACAATTTGCAGCTTTGCTTGTTTTCCATGTTTAACAACAGAAAATAATATATAATCTTATTTCTTTCAACTATGTGTGCCATACACTTTGAGAGATCCGCCTTTGTGTCCTGTGAGATCCGCCTTTGCAGGAAGTTTTATATTTAGTTGCAAAGGAAATTTCTATTTTTGGATTTTGCTGTCAGGAATTCAAAGCTTTTTTCTAGGCCTGATATGAGCTACAGTATTTAAATTAAAATATATGGTAATTGTCATTTTTGCCACTGATTTCCCATCATCAAGTTATTCAATAATAAAGCTACCCTATTTTCTGTTTAGTCAAAAGTCATATATGAGGTTGAAAGTGATGGTCCTGAAAGTCAGGATCCAGAAAGTCAGGCAACTCTAAAATTTGAAGATGTTGAGGACAGTTCAGATTTTCCTAGGTAATGTAACTAAAGTAACATTTGATGGTACTGGTGCTTCTATTTATTTCAAACAACTTGCTGTTGTTGTTGTGGGAATGATGTGCAAGATGAACTGTGCATCCTAAGTAGATATTTTAGAATAAATCATTATTAGCAACAGGATATTATACAGCATATTATATAACTTAAGTATCATTGGCATCAACATAATTAAGTGATTTCTTCATTTAGGCACATTCATCTTCAGTCACAATTCCGTGGAAGTTATGTGCAATACCATAATGAAGACAATCAAACTCCGGTGCTTGAAACAGATTGTGCCACCCCATATCAACATGCCCTTGCAATGCAAATCTTGTTGGACAAAGCCGTGACTAATATGTATCCCACCTGCTCCAAAGTCCCTAAAGCCTGTACAAACAACAGTGTATTTCTAGTAGATACTAAAATGTTAAAATCTCCTAAAGATTTATTGGCAGATGATAATGGAAAGTGGAAATGGGGAGGACAAGCTAAAACCAGTTACATTGTACATGAACATGCAGAAAACATAGATATCACCTATCACGATTCAAAGCCAAAGGAAAGTGAGAGTGACAGTCCGAAGAACATATTTGTTCTGAAAAGATCGTATTGGAAACATAAAACAACAGATGGTAAAACGTCTTTTCGAAGATCGGTCACATGTGTGGAACGGGAGGGTAAACAGCTACCAGTAGTCATTGTTCACTATTACTACGAAGATGGCAACGAAGTTCCACTGGTTTTGTCTCTCACAAAAACAGAAAATATGGAGTACAAGCTCATACCAGAACGCAGCACAGCACCTTGAAAGAGTTAGCAGCCTCCAAGAAAACGCCAAAAGAGACTTTCTCCAAAAGTTGGGCAGAGAAGGGTGGTATTACAGAAATCGAAAGCTTTTCAGAAGTTCCAAGAGACCAAAGGCAAGTTTACAATGCTCGGAAAAACATTCAGAAAGGTGAACATTCCAGTGAGAATAGAGATGAAATTATGGATCTCATTGCCTTGGCGAAGGAACATGAAAGAAGACCAGATGGTGGGACCATCAGGAATCTCCTAATACACCCTGATTTGAGTTGTTTGATTGCGAGTAACCAACAACTCACCGATCTTGTGCGTTTCTGCACTAATCATGTCGATTCTACAGTTCTTGGAGTTGATTCTACCTTCAATATTGGAAAGTATGATGTAACATTTACAACATATAACAATTTGTTGCTAGAAACCCGGGTTCCTGACAATAATGGAAGACGACATTCGCCAGTCATGCTCGGACCATCCTATGTACACCACCGCAAAGACTTCACATCCTTCTACAACTTCGTCAGCAGTTTACGGTGTTTACGTAAAGACTTAGTTACTTTGATCGCTTTTGGAACAGATGGAGACGAAGCTCTCATCAATGCTCTCGTAGCCGCGTTTCCCGAAGCAACAGCCCTTCGCTGTTTTCTCCACTCTATGCGAAATCTAAAAATGAAAATGTCTGAATTTAACCTGCAACCGATTCAAGCGCAGGTTCTCCTCGACATATTTGGCAAACAAGATGCGAAAGAAGTGATACTTGGTCTTCTCGGCGCCTTCGACGCACAAGAGTTTGACGAGAAACTCGCCATTTTAAAGAGTAAATGGATCGACTGGAGACAACCCTTTGTCACAAGTCGTCTTTGGCTACATCATTCCACAGTTGGTTTAGCACATACCACGCTCCATACATGCGCGAGAGCATGACTACTTCAGTACGAGCTTGCGTTGGTATCAAAGGAAGTCCAACCCCGTGGTACACTACTAACAACAACGAGTGCATCAATAAAGTTTTCAAGAATGAAATATCAGCGAAACTCTCAATTGCCCAATGTGTTGAGAAAATAGAAGAGTTTCTCGAGGCACAGTCATGTCAAGTCGAGCTTGCTATCACAGGCGAAGGTCTTTACCAGTTTCATGAGAGCTACAAAGATTTGGAAATTCCGAAAGAAGTATGGATTAAGAAATCTAAAGATGACAAGAAAAAGCACGTCGCCAAAGTGATGGGGTGTCAAGTTAGGCCCGTTGCCAACAGTCAAAGTGATGCTTCTATGGAATCGCGAAAAACCAACGTTTCTGGCTTGAAAGAACTCGACCACACAATTTCGATTTCCCTTGCAGAATCAGGACTTTCCGAAGCGGTTTCACCAAATTCATTACGCAACATGTGGCTGAAGGCTGAGAGTATTTTAAACAATGACGAGATTTGCAGACCAGTTGGAAAATACCACGACGACGACAGTGCAAGACAAGTTGCCAGTGAATCCCACCTCGCTTGCCTCACTTTGTCTATCAACACAAGACGGGAAGGTGGCGTGCGACGACTGCCCCTTATACAAAGCATTTAAAGTCTGTCATCACTCGATAGCTGTTGCTGAGTCCCGTGGAGCGTTGTCCCAGTTTCTTAGTTGGAGAAAATCTCTGCCAAAAGGACAAAATTCAGCCGCAATCCTAACCAGGTCTTCGCTACCCATGAGTACAACTGGGAAGAAAAAGAATGAGAAGAAAAAGCCACCGAAGAAACGAGCTGTTAGTTCTACAACGACCCGGGCCTTCATTGATCCGTTGGACCACGCGGCGCTTGACGAAGAACTAGCTGTTGCTGATGAATCGTTGTCGTCTTCGTTCCCAATGACACAATCGTTGAACGCATCGTACAATAACACTAACAACCGAATGTCGTCGGCTACAATTCAGCCCACTTTTCATCCACAGGTACAGTGATTGAATTTTGAAGGTTTGTTTAGTTATAATTAAGAATATATTTAGTTATAATTAAGAATATATATATTTAACAATACTGTATGTTTTCTTTACCCAGCCGTGGACATCACCAGCAACTCAATCCTTCGGTCAACAACACACAACTTTTCAGTCACAGGTAAACGTTGAGCACGATTGTCGTGTTCTACTGTTCTTTCACAAGGATTGCATTTAGCTCTAAAATGTGTTGCAATAAAACGATTTTCATGAAAAATAAATTAAACTTTAATTTTTAGTATGCGCAGCTACTGGGTGCTACCCAATCCCCAATTATCAACCAGCAAAGTCCTCCTGGAAGCACGTTAGGGACAAGATACAGCCAGATACACTCGACTTTCCAGACACAGGTATACTCTTACATACATATAGCCTACTTTCATTTACCTTTAACTTCAATGAGTGAAATTCACTTTAAATGTGTTACTCCTAATTACCGCCTTTTTTATTTAGTACCCGCCACTATTGTCTGCAGATCAACCGCCCGTTTTAACCAACATCACCATCATGCAACTACGGCGAACCAAGGAATATAACAACAGCCTGCATGCCGTTTCAACCACAGGTTAAATGTTCTGTTGTGTAAACAAACACATATATTAAACAAGAGTATAGAAGTTATTGCTGAAGTTATTTCAAAATGTTGTTTTATCAATACATGAATAATATAGTTTAAATATATTTCTTCAACTTTCAGTATCCGCAAACGGCGACTGCACAATTACCGTTTAGTCGGTTTCCAACGTCAAGTACAACACCCCACTTGCAAGGAACCAACCAATGGTTTTCCAGTAATTCCCATACCCATATGAGTTGGTGATGCTTAGTAATCGAGTGAAGAAGTGTTATGGTTGCGGTCAAGAATTTGCAGAATGCTACAGACGCGAGCCGAAGAATGTGGTCGTAAAGCACTTTGACAAACGTGTGAAAGGCAAAGACCAACATGGTAACTTAACCTACACTCAAGACTTTCAAGCTACATATTACCACCCCAGTCCAAGTCACATTTTGAGGAAAAATCACATGTTCAATGGACGTGTTTCAATGGCAAGCCAAATGTGGCAGAATCTCAGCGATGAGAGCAAAGCAATAATTAATTCGTCCGGGTTATATGTAAACTTAACCTGAACAAAGCTACATTTGTAGCTATATCGTCATCACTGAAAAAAGCCTTGGCCTACTATCTATTTGTTTAGAAGAATTCTGCGTAATGATATACCGAGAAAGTTTATCTTGGAAACGTTCACTTTTCACTTTTCATGTTAAAGTTTTGTTATGTTTGAAAGTTTCAATTTTCATGTCTTATAGTTATATAAAAGGACTGAATACGCTGACTGTCGATTATAAAATTGTCATTATATAATGGACAATTATAAATGATGCATTTTAATTGGTTGTTTTAACCAAATATGCCAGTTAATCAAATAGTATTTTCTATTTTTCAAGAACATTTGCAGACAATAATTATATTAATATAGTTTCCTTAAAGGCATGCCAGTTCGCGATACACTAGGTTTCTTGATCTTCTTCAAAGAACAATGATATTGATATAATTTGAATCGCTAGGATATGGCGAGTAATATCTCTACTTTTCTCGAGTTCATACACGCTATTTATATATTTAAAATAATTTGAATACATTTTTTAGATTTACTAAAAAAGATATACGAAACTCCACCCTCCCTAAGTAAATTGAAAAAAAACGAACCAGTTTTTTCAATTAAGTGTATCGCAAACTGCGCTTTTAACATTAATTTCCTCTAAGGCTATATGTGTATTGTGTATATTGAAACGTATTAATTTAATTCGCACGTTTTCAGGTTACAAATTGAGTTGTGTTTTCTCGAGGGACTTTGGCGTGTTATAAAAACACCAGATTATAAAAAACACTAAAGATGTTTTTCTTGTTAATTATTTTACTGTATATAAATAATTTATAGGCGAATTTTTTATCAAAATTTCACTCATAATGCCAGGGACGTAGCTATACGCTTAATTGGGGGGGGGGACGAATATTCATATATTCGAGTTCACATACCGCAAAAACAATCAGAATTCAAAAGAAATCAGTCTGGCACAAGATGAATATATGAATATTCGCCCCCCCCCTCCCCAATTAAGCGGCTAGCTACGTTCCTGCGTAATGCTGGCCCTGTGGCAACCCAATGGTGAACCACTTGAAAGAGGTATGTAAAATGACATAAAATAGCCACAAACCTGGTTAAAAAGACATCCTCATAACATGTGCGAATGTTAAGCGCCATAATTCGTCGACTATTCGCACTATTCGTCGACTATTCGCACTATTCGCGACTATTCGCACTATTCGCGACTATTCGTCGACTATTCGCACTATTCGTCGACTATTCGCACTATTCGTCGACTATTCGCGACTATTCTCCTTTTATCAATTGCCGTTGCAAAACATGTACATTTCATGCACGCGACACAAATATTTTAACGATTTTGTTGTTGCTTTTTATTTTTTTGCAATAAAAAGCATTGGTTTAGCAACATATTTCATGCTTGATTCTAAAACAAACATAAAACTACGTAAAAATCGTCAAATTAAGCGGCAAAATCGGAAATTTGGTTTCTCGATTTCATCCCGGTAGGCGGGCTGGCGTGTTCATATGGAATATTTTTCATCCCGCCTGCCTGGCTACCTATGATCTCGGCTCTCACAGGCGAGATCTCGCCAAGCGGGCCAGTCCGCTTTCTCATATGAACACGACTGCCTCCTCCGCAGGCTCTTCTACATATGTTAATATATATAGATCAAATATAAATATCAGTAATATATAGATCAGTGGTTCGGAGTGCGCATGAAATATTACAAGCTTTTCATTGACAAGTGTACTTGTTGAAAAACTAGCATGCTAGCTTTTCAAAAGCTTGTCGCATTTCATCAATTTTCAAGGGCAAATAAAAATAGTAAAGGTAAAAATAATTGGCAAATAAAAATTGCTCGTGTAAATACGTAATATGCAAATATCAACACAACACAACACAACATGGATGCACAACAATTACGTACGCACTATAAACCATGTAACATAGCATTTGTCTTAAAACTTTGCACTATCCTTGGATCACTAGTTGAGGTATGCGACGCTCTCTTGTTGCATAACGTTTTGTCAAGCAGTTTCGGACGTGGTTGGAGTCTCATGTCGAATATGATCATGATGTTGCCTTACATACAATCTTTGAGTTTTTCATTTCGATTCCCGCCAAAACTGATCCCGTTTCTTCAATGAGCTTATACCTTCAGAAGACCACTGCTCGGGAGTTAAACAATCTTGTCAGCAAGGTTGCATCTTGTTCCTTCCTTGTTGTTTACGGGATTGGACAGCTCTTTTCACTAGATCAGTGGATAATAAGTGACAAGTCTTATTTAATGTGGCTGATTCCGTTCTTTACACAAATTAGAACCATTATTTGAAATCACCAGGTAATTCCTGACTACCAAAGAGCATACGTATTCTCTCACATGTCGTCTTTGCATTACATGAATTCGTCAGGGGGATATCCAACCATTGACAATGTGTATCGATATTTAAAAGAGTCATCTTTTACATAAGCGGACCAGCATAATCAAAGTTAGTCTTTTTGTGGCCATTCTTATAGATGCTAAGATTCTTTCGGTCGTGTTTTCTTATAAAACTGGCGCGTAGAACTACTTCTAGCCCGTTTTTCAATCGCAGGCCACCAGACATATCTACGAACCAAACCTTTCATCTGAGACATACCATGATGTGCTTAATTCTTTTTCGTTTTTGAGAACGTATCGCCACGCTCGATCTATACTGAAAAGACAACCTACTTTGAGACTGAGTTCATTTCTCCTAGTAAAATTAAGCTTGATGTTTTGATTTTATCATCTTACACTGTGTTGGACCATCCATGCAAAGTAAATTAGTACACTTACAGTGTATATTTGTAACACCAAATCTCTTGTTGTTAGATTTTAACTGCGTCTACGGGACTTCCGAAGAACTGTTGCATTAGATTTACAACTTCACAAGGTGTCATGATCAGCGTTGAACTCGGCTCTACCTCCCACGGAAGTCTGCTAAGGGCGGTAGCGTTCCTATTCTTCTTTCCAGGTGTACAAATTAAATCGTATTCGTAAGCAGATATATCATGCCCATCTTTGAATTCTGCTAGAAACAATTTGTGGAATTGCTCGCTCGACTCTGAATATTCCTGGGGGCGGTTTGTGATCGGTTAAGTCGTGAGGTTACGATTATTTAGGAATTGGTGAAATTTCATGACTGCAAAATTTATGGTAAAACCTTCTTTATCTAGCAGCGAATATATTTTTTCTCAGAGTTCATGAGGAAAAAAGCAAGAGGTTTCTCGGTTCTGTTTTCTATCTTGTGGAATAACACAGAACTACAAATATGCGCGGAAGGGAGATGCGGTTAGCGCGCTGCCTTTTACTTCTGAGTTAAACCAGCTATACAGTATGTCGCGGGCAAGATTTGCTCAGGTTGGTTAATCTTCCTGTGCTTGATAAACTCGGGTAATTTGAGATTGGTTGGTTCTCTCCCGTACTCACGGGAGGGCTTTCTCCGGATACTCCGGTTTTCATCTCTAGCTAAAAAACTAAACGTTGGGCATTGAGTAAATGAATGAACTTTACTTGAAAAGGGTCGTCATTTCAACGTTGTTACTGCATGGTAACAGTATTCCTCCCAACGGCCCTATAAAAGTAGGTTATTAAATACTAAAAATGAAAAGTTACTGAGTATTTACTGTACAACAAACACAGACAAGTGCTCCAAATGACGAACTTCCTTATTTAGTTGCAAAAAGAAGGGCAATAAGTATGAAGTCAGAGTTCAGAGACTTACGGTTAGAATAAGTCAGCAAGGATTTTGTTTTTTTGACAATTTAAAGTCATTAGGTTATAGCGGCCCATTTGAATACTCTAGTAAGATAACTATCGATGCAGCTATATTATCTCATATCTTGTCAACAAGATGTATTCCCAATAGACGTGTAGCAAGCTTGCCAGTAGTAATATACCGGTCGATCAACCCCCTTTTGTGAGGGGACGCATGATCAATAGTGTATGAGGCGCGCATGAGTTGGCGCATCATCATTAACATATGAGGCTGGCGCATTACGTATTAAATTCTTTTACGGCTTCCACTTTGGCTTCAACATGATAAATGCCTTTCGCACCAATTTGAAAACCTTCACATTCAAGGACGCGTGACATGAAACGACACTTGGAATTCTTCACACGTAAACGCGCTTCCGAAAGACGCTTCATTGCTTCCTCGAGATTGAGCAGATGCTTTTCACCGTAGGTTCACAGATCAGAAATTCCATGCAATAAGCCTTCCATTTTCCATAAAGTAGACAATTATATCTATACAAGCCACCACGAGTATTGATCCTAACGCACGTGACATCCGCAGATCACATTAGACTAACACGTTAGCTTCTATATGTATGAAAGGTCACTTTGCTCTCTTTAAATATCAACTTTTTGTTACCTTTGGCAAAGATATTCGTATGTTTCACGGTCTATTACTATCCCACGGCAATTTCCAACGCACATTTTAAATTGAGTTTTGGTTCTGCTAGCAAATGCCTTTGTATGAGTTCTTCGGTAACACCAGATACAAGCTTCGGGTCTTAGGATCAATCTATCTAAAAAATTCAACAAGAACTTCGACGTTTCGAGCGAAAGCCTCTCGTCTTGAAGTTCCCATCGCACTATAGGTATATGTACCTTAAACTAAGGGATGTCATTAGAAAGTATTTTCATATCTTGAAAAACTACCCTGAAATATCTTCTATTTACACCGATAACCCCTTAGTCTCTTTTCGACATAGTATAAACATCCGCGAAACCTTAGTCCATAACTCCCTACCACAGGATTTGTCGTCACCTAATGGCGCGTTACCTTGTCGTGTATAGTGCAATGTGAAACCTGTAAGGTCATACATTCTTCAACTACTATTTCGGCACCAAAATCTAAGTATGCTATCAAGCATCGTTTCACGTGTGCTTCCTCTCATCTCGTCTACTGCATCTTATGTGGTAGTTGTGGCATTCTTTACATTGGTAAAACCGGAAGATGTTTAAGGCCAAGGTATGGTGAGTCGTGCTGTCACTGACGATGCTAAACAGCCTGTTGCCAGACATTTCAATACTGGAAATCACAGTGTTTCAGAGCATGGCTGAGGAAGGAACATGCTGTCGGAAGGGGAAGATAAATGCTGGAAGCTGCATGACCCCTGTTGTGTCTGGTGGTGAGATGAATAGGGGAATCTTTTTCTCGCAGCCAAACTTCGTAATCAAACCGCGACGAGTGGTTATCATTGAAAGAACAATAGGTTACTCGATATGGGCTTTGTAAAGATGCTTGTCGAACAACTTGTAGCAAGCCTGCAGCGAAGTGTCACAGTGTTTCAGACATGAAAAAATGCTCTGCTCTGTTTCCAGGTAGGTAATATGATGAGAAAGAGGATGAGAGAAAATAAATGCGTCTTTTTACTGACTTAGCACCATTCATATTCGGTATTAATGAGCGCTTCTCATACATTTAACTCTTATCATTGCATGCCTGCCATCAGCAGACATGGACAGATATTCTACACCTCATTTCATACATAGTTTCGTAATTTCTCCTATTCATATCTTTTGCAACATTCTTTCCATGGAAATATTATATTTTGTAATGTGATTTTCATATTTTGTTTATACTTTGTTTTGACTAAATCCATCTGATTTGTAAAGTTTTTATCAAGTGATCGCTTTTGTATACACTAAAAACATGTATTTTTTCCGGCCCACGCTACTACCGTCCAGACGAAGCGTTTTCGATCGAAGCCCCAATGCCAGCAATTATTGAATTATATAGCCGATGTTTGAAAAGTGTTTCCCATTAATAAAGGCAAGAACGTCATCACGTGACCCCCCCGTTCATGTCTCAGTCTCGTAAATCATCAGTGCCTTCATCGACCTTTGCCAGATAAATGCTCCTTTGTTTGTTTAACTTTATTTAAATTTTAATATATTCTATTATCATATTTTTAAATTTTTAACTTACTGTAAATAGCCATATTTTACCTATATAAGTTTTGTAACTAACTATTCTTCTTGTAAACTCAGACAAGTGCTTTGAGTACTGAATAAATACTATTATTATTACAAATGGCCAGACTCGAAACGTCAAAGTTCTTGTTGAATTTTAATTTTCAGGCAGATTCTAATTACCGGAAGCTTATTGTATAGACGCTACCTACACTGGCACCACTTCAAGCTATTAACATTTCATCGAGAGCACTTCTGAAATTGCAATGTTCTGACAATGTTCGAAGCTCTGCCACAAAAATCCACATTGACTCGTCTGTTTATCTAACGCGATTACTGACCTACATTGTGTTGCTGGACGATCACCGATGACTTTAGCAAATAATAGTTCTTTAAAAATTCTGCAACCTTTTCATAGGATTTTGTTTCGGTATTTTGGGTTGAATTGGCCTTCGTAAGAACTACAAAATCATCATACTGTGGTGGAACTGGGGGTTAGGGAAAAGATGCTTGCTGGTAGGTTATAATGATGAAATTTCCCATATAACAGCTCTTCAAAGTTGAAAACTTTTATGTGAGTTTGCAAGTTGAGTGTATTTTAAAACACAAATATATTATTTGCATATCTTAGCTTCAAACAAAAGATCCACCTCTAAGTCACTATTACCGAGTAATTGCATGATATATAGGGAACATATAAAGCGTTCTATTTGTATGTTTTGAGGTAAGAATAGTTGAATACGTGTAAGTCTCACATTTACCTCACATTATTGCATAAGACAAGTCTTATTGCACTTAACAGAGTCCCAAGAGATAAAATATACAAAACCATAACACATATTTCATTTAATAACATCACACGTAAGACAAAAATATCATAAAATACCTTTCTGCCTGTAAGACATGTCAAGCAGCGAGGTGTTGATCAGAAAAGAACTTCTTCAACACTCTCTTCTTCATGGCAGTAAGATGGAGTGACATGATAGACACTTCTTCGTGACACTTATTCTTTGCAGAAACATGTGATTTGCAGCAGTAGAAATCCTCATTCTTTTTCATCCTATGCTCTACTGTCTTACACCTTTCTTCCTTTTGGTCGTTGATTGTCTTGAAAATAATGATTGCATCCTTCTCTTCCATCGAACCATGCACCAGTGTAATTTATGTAGAATTTGTCTGCTGTTTTGGCTTAACTCTCCGAACCGTCAAGAGACCAGGAATTTCCTCTAATTGAGGGCATTTTTGTGACAATCACGGACATCTACAGAGCAATGTCAAACTTTGCCTACAAGTTTGTGGCTTATATCCTTTTCGAAGATGTTTTGGTGATGTGGGTGGCATGGCTGAGGAAGGAACATGCTGTCGAAAGGAGAAGCTGCGGTTCCCTGCGTTCGCCTCTCCTTTGCACCCCAGCTAAATGTTTCTGATGTATTGATCTGGAAGCTGCATGACCCCTGTTGTGTATGGTGGTGAGATGAACAGGTGAATCTTTTTCTCGCAGCCAAACTTTAAAGCTTCGTAATCAAACCGCGACGAGTGGTTTTCATTGAAAGAACAATAGGTCACTCGACATGGGCTTTGTAAAGATGCTTGTCGAACAACTTGTAGCAAGCCAGCAGCGAAGTGTCACCATAACATCAGGTGTCCTTCGTGGAAGTCATTAGTGCTATCTGTTTGGCATTAGCAGGTGCCGATATCAAATATAATAGCATCAAAGAAATATGGAGCCATGTGACGTGTATAATTCTATTCATGGAAACTGTTCCCTGTTATTTTCATCTAAATACATTGTTTTTCACGAAACCAATTGCCTTTTCTTACCAAAATCCAGTCATTTTATACGTATTTGAGGTAGATGTAGTGCTAGTTTGTAATGGAGAAAGATTAACCATTTTCGAACTAAAGGCGAATATGGCCATGTATATCTCCTATCTCACAATCTTTAAAGGAAGGGAGAAATTTTGCTTGTTAAGTGCAAACGATTATAAAAAATGTCGAAGAAAACGTTTTCCTTCAGAATTTATGCGAAAAGCACTTTTGTACATCTATACACATATACATGTATCCCACATACAAAAGTTTAATGTCAGGAGCTGTTCGTGTAAACCAGGCTAACCGGCTTATATTTGGAACCAGGCAGCTGATGAGCTGACTACCTACAAACTTATCTGTTCAATTTCTGGGAAAGTCTCTTAAACCTGGATTTTGCCAAAGATTTAGGTGTTACAGTAGATAGTCACCTAAGTTATGACAAACATACCTCGCAACTTGTCTCATCCTGTATGAACAAACTATGGCTTCTTGTCGACCAACTCCTGTACTTCAGAGACGCTGTCATGACCTACAAATGTGTACATAACCTTGCACCTGACTACCTCTGTGACAAGTTAAGAAAAATATATTTAATCCATAACCGTAGGACTCGTAAATATGACTCACTGCAGATACCCTTATTTAAATCTGCTGCTGGGCAACGGTCGTTTACCTATAGGGCTGTTAACAAATGGAACAACATAAACAAGGACCTAAAAGATAGCTCGTCACTCAAAATGTTTAAGACAGCACTTAAGGAGCATTTGCTCGCCAAAGAAACCATTTAAGGCCTCACTGTAAAACTAATTATAAAACTTTGTACATGGTCTAAAATAGCTTTTAACACTTACTCATTCGTAACCTTTAACTGTAAATATAGTTATAAATTCTTAAAAGCTGTAAATAGTTTCTGACTAAAAAGCCCTTCCAGGGAGAAACCTATTAGAATATCTATCTATCTAACCGAAAAACATCTGTGATTCGCGCATGTTCTTGCAAAATTAAATAGAATCATTGACTATCATAAGAGATAGTGTAGGCCAGAGTGTCTATGTCCTAATTCACGCTGCATGTGATCTTGGTCAGTGCTATAAGATTTTGAATGTGAACACTTATCTTCATTGCACTTTGAACAGGATCGACGTTTTGACACTTTTACAAATTATATTGTAATAATGACTAAAAATACTACTACTAATCGTAAAAGCTGTTTGTATCAACTTAAAAGCACAGCACATACAAGATAACATGACTCCGTTTTGTAATATAGATCTGATGTAAAAATCTAACCGTAGCATTTTTAGAATCGGAGCGGAGCAGTGTCACTCCGTTGAAAAATATTTTGCCCTTCAAGAATTGTGTAGTTAATGTAACAATTTAGTGTAAACATAGCCTTTGATTTGGAACTCAGGCCATGGCAGACGGAATATCCATCGAGTGCAACAAAATGGTAAATATGAACACTTCGTCCAAGAGGACCGTGAAGTAATATATACAAACCGCACAAGAGGTCTTTATCAGATTTAAAACATCGAGGCGCAGCCGAGTGTTTTAGATCTGATAAAGGCCGAACTGTAAGGTTTGTATATGACTTCTAAAATGACTCGTTTTGTACGCTCACTGGCGTTGGAATTTTGAAGATTGATGTTATCTACGCTGTAAAAATTGAAGGAGAAAATTTGAGCAAGTCTATATCAAATATATAGATCCGCTACGGGTCATGAGTTTCCTTTGTATTTTGCCTATGAATAATTAATGAATTTTAGAAGGAGATTTTAAGTGCCTTCTGCCCATTACCTTATATATATATTTATAATAAAATAATAAATACGAATGACCAATTTTCATCATTTTGCTGGGTGTGCTATTACGTTTCTTTAGGCCTGTTTCAACCCTGGGATTTTATGAGTCCAAAATTGTTTGATTTATTCACGTGCAAAATTTAACTTCTCGAAATTAGTTAGTAGAATATTTCAATTGCCGTGCAGCTCAATCTATTTTACGACAGATTTGTTAATCGTGTTATGCGGGTCTTTCGAACTTCACATTTTCCTTTTAAGCAATTCAAACAGGGAAAATGAGCCAATGAGTGGGTATTATTTTATCGATTGGCGTCTTCCGCGTTCTTGGTGAATTTATTTCAGGTTCAACCTATTCGGGTTTCATCTAGTGTATTCTGAGAACAACGAAGTTTCAAAAAATATATTCATCGGAAAAGCTCGCTTTGTTCATAATGATATCTGTGTCTGTGTGTTTAATGTTCGATTTACTTTTTTTTATCCATATTCTGCTTAGGATTTAAGAGCGAAACATGCACTGCAATAATAACCGTGGAATCGTTATGAGACGGCACTAGGACTCGAGGGTACGTTTGCCAGGAACGCCGTCCAAATCATAATCTTCTTTCGGGCGTCATTCAAAAGGACTGTTTGTTTTATATAAATTAACTTTTTTGTTTACTATTACACTCAAATAAGCCTTACTCTTGATTCATAAAGGGCTGCCTTATATTTTGATATATTACAATGAGATTTTTATGCTACATAGACTGACACTAAGATGATTGAAATTGAACAAGACGCCTGCTCAGAGGTGAACTCGTCCAGCGACGGGCAGCAAAATAAACAACCTGTTGCTTGGGGTGCAATGCTAGCGATTAACACCTTATATCAGCAGGACAGTTTCAAATTACATACTTGTTTATACCAAGACGAACAAAGCTGTTACCGCACCTTTGGGAGTGCATGCAACACAATCACTCTTGATCTTTTGAGGGCTTACCTTTACACTCCATGCCACTTAGTGGAAAGCCTCAGTATAATCCTTTTGTATTACCCTTTCTGATTAACCACTTATATGTAGCAGTATTTTACCTATGTTGGCATCCTCCTGGACATTTAAGGGTGTCAAGGAATCTCGATGCGCCCCAAATCTGAAGTAATAAACCCGATTCGATTCAACTCAGCCTGTCATAATTCGGACATCCGGAGATGTTCCATGAAAAATGCATGCTATTTTAATATGAATAATTGAGGTAATCCAGAGTAGTGCGACGTAATGCAATATCCACCAAAAGCAAAATTATGGACCAAAAAATAGTATTTAAGAATTAAGATCAATTTTCGATCCAAATTTCGAACTTTCGAAGTTGCTGCGCTCACAAAAACATTTTAATCCAACACGCAAGGAAGTCGAGAGTACGACACGATTTGAAATCCATAAAGAAGAGATACAATGCGGTGAAAATTTAACGAAATTGTTTGAAATCTTTAACCCAGTCCTTGCGTAAGCCGCATTATTTGAATTGGTAGCACGTGAACTTTACCCCTATTATCCAGAATTTGTATTTTTTTGGCCTTGATGTAAATGAGGAAGCACATTTTGACAAATAGATTTGGGTAAACTGTGGAAATGCCAGTTTGTCAGTGACACCAGGACGACGACTAAAACAGAAAATTAGCATTTTAAATCTCCAGCGCGCCTACCTGTACGGCCAGGCAGAGTTAAGCATTATTTGAGCGTGCATTTTGAAAATGCCGAAAATGAACCTAAAAGGCATATTCAATAGCGTAGACATACGGCTAAATTCGATAAGGGACAGTTAATTATTTAAGTTTATAATTTTGCAATGTCGATATAGTATTTTCATGACCAGCCCAAGGAAAATTGGCTTATTTTTGTGGCCCATCCCTTGTCATTCGACACAAATTCATGGCCCACCCCTGCTAAGATTATATTATAATTCTACCGTTCTACGATGATAAAAATATTAGTATAATTGTAAATATATCTCTGTTCTATGTTTCAAATATGAAAACGAAGTGGCTATATTTACGGGACCGTAAACGGACTTCGCTAGGCTATATTTACGGCACTTTTGTTCTTAGTGCCCATGCCACAGCCCGTGCGCTACAACTCGCGTGGTGAAAAGTGAAAATTGAGATTTAGGAATACCTTTCCTAACACAAAACTAAAACCTAATCACAAAGACAATGAAAATAAAAACAGATCTCTGAAAACTGAAACTATTTAAAAACAGTGAAGGTGCCTTTAATAGCGCTAGGGAATCGAACTTGAGCGCTTGAAAATTTTGAAACCTTACACCTAACAATAAACACATAACTGCTTCGTTCTTCAATTTCCAGCACCCCGACCCCGCGTTTTCTACCAAACCGTTTAAGGAGCTCCAATTTCAAACGTCGGTCAAAATATGTTAATATTGTATCGCAAATCAAATGTTGGTTAAGTCTTTTTGGGACACCGTGGACTTGCTCCAAGTCTTTCTCTCGAAGGCGTTTATTTGGGAGCTATGAACTGCGCGCGAAATTGCGGGTGGGAAGAATTTAAACACGGCGGGCGGGAGGTATGGAAATTGGGAGTGCAGGCATTGGGAGGAGTTTCTCCTCTCCCAATTTTATCGCCTCCCGCCCTCTTTAAATTCATCGCGCCCTTTATAACTCCTAAATAAAGACCCCGTTGAGTGAAAGATTTGGAGCAGGTCTATATAGGACACCCGCTATTCGCTATTGTTCTCCAAAGGCCGTCATTTTTCCTGCGCGGGCGAAGTGACCTATTTGAGTCACGTGATTAATCAATCACGCGGGTATACCAAGAAATTTGAATGTAGTTCAACTTTCATGCGTGTCCGCGAGCAGTAAAGAGGACAGAAACTTCCCACGCTAGACACCTACACCGTAAGTTGAAACATGTTCGCTCCGCCCGCGCCGGCAAAGCGATCGTAATTGAAAACAGTCTTAAGCTAGACAACAGTCCTGAGAAAACTATTTGAATGCTGACCACGAAATGTCCCTTGCTACGTCCCTTAATAATTACCCATTTTATGCAAATTTGAATTATGCACATGCCAGATTCGACAAGTCAAACTTAATCGAATTTGCTCGAACTATATCACATTCGTGTACGACACAATTTTAATTTCTTTACCTATTTAAAAAGATGCGCGCCACAAGGGCAGGGAACTTCGACGAAGTGAAGTGCAATTACAGGGTTCCCAAAATTTGGGATCGAAGGATGAAACCTGCATGAAACTCTCCTGACGTACATATGTATTGTTTTTATTTATAGCCACCTCTGAACTACAAATCAGATTGGATGGTTCAAGTAACAATATGACTGGAAGGGTTGAAATCTATCTTCCGAAACTTGGTTGGGGCACGGTGTGTGATGATCGCTGGGGTATTACTGATGGTAACGTCGTCTGCCGTCAGTTGGGTTTCACTGGAGCGAAGAAGGTCAGATACCGGGCTTACTATGGCAAAGGAAGTGGTCCTATATTGCTTGATGAAGTTAAGTGCTCTGGTAAGGAATCCTATATTTGGGATTGCAATCACCTTGGATGGAACAAACATGACTGTTCCCATTTGGAAGATGCTGGTGTGGAATGTTACTAACATCTCGACCATTCAAAAGCTAGAATACTGGGTTTATTAGACGAGTAGACTTAAAAGCGCTTGATTTACGTTGTCCTAGATAAGGTGTTGCCTTCACAATATATAGTTTCTTTATATATTAAAGAAGGGTTTTAGAATTAGCAAACCATGCAGCAATTTGGCAATGGTTCCATGCAATCGCTGAAATATTTATATATTTCTATATGATTGGAATTGGAGCCAGCCATACTAATTAAATCACGGTTTTAAAATTTCAAAATCGTAATAATACTTACGCAAATAATACAGCGTAAGTTTTTAGTGATTAAATATATATTGGCTTTAGATTTGCTCAAGTACAGTAACTTGGCATATAGGTTGCAGAGAAAGTATACATATATGCACCAAAATAAGATGATGTGAAAAGGTGGCTTGTGTGTGACATGTATTGCTTTCAAATGCTTCTTTGTTGTATGTTGCGTTTAGAGTTTGTAGGAGATTTAACTTGTTGTATACAATAGTATTTTGTAGTGGTTTTTCGCAACATCGTTTTATCTTTTATTGTTATGTAAATAGCATTTGCACTGCCGTAACCGGCAGCTGCTATTGAGATTTCACCCAGTAAATATAGAATAATTAAAACGATATTTTGTCTGTTTTCTTTTATTTGAGACGCTTAGAAAACAAATGCGAGCATTAATAAGATGCTACAAATATTTCACTAATACGTTAGATATGGTTGAATTCTTAGCAAGGGGTGGTTGCATACAAATCCCGCTAAATTTATTAAGCATAAAAGTAAAAGTATCGACTCTGTGAATACATGATTTTTCAACCCAAATGGAAAAATTGTGACTACAGAAATTCCATTTGAATTGAATACACGTTTAACTCAGTGGCTTCTCAGGCAGTAAGAATGTTATCAATTACAGTGGGAAAATCCACGTTTCAGGTGGTCGAGCAAAGCCTCCAGAATTTCGAAGAAAGCCACAATTTGCACTCTTATTTAGTTGTTTGTAGCCTTTCTCTGGTTAAAATTGTCGACAAAGCGTCTATTTCTGTAAGTGTGGTAGTTCCCTCTTCGTCCTATCCCTCTGGAGCCCAATTGGATTTCTTCCACTTTTCGCTTATCTAAAGTTTTATAAGATAACCGGGCTTCGAGAAAAATGGTCAGTATATATATTCATTAGGTCATTTTTGGTCTACTTGCTACTAGTAAGAACTGGTGTTGTTGACTGGTTAAAGTAAGTTCATGTTCTGCATCGTTCCCCAGCGTCTATAAAGAAATAGGGAAAATGGACCGAAGGGCTTGACTTGAGCGAGAACCAGCGCGATCAGCAGACGTGGCATGAAGGATATTGTGTCTCATTTGGTTTCATCCGACAAAAGATCTGTTTCCTGCAAATTGTGATATTTCGCTGCACTTCACTAAAGTTCATTTTTGAAATTCATACTATGGAAATGATATGGAAATACGGTTATATCCATGGTGTTTCCATATAGTATGAAAATCAAGGCCGGCGAGACCAAGTAAGAGCCCAGGGTAGGCTGGTGAACGCGGGCCCCCCTCACTCCCTCAATCTTGCACTCATGTGCTTTGGTTTTCTCCGTCCTCACTTAACGCTCGCAAGGGACGTGAACACTGCAATGTTCTGGCCCCACTATCGTCCGGCAATTTCTTGCAAATTTCACATTCCTATATATAGTTCGGGCGCGTGTTATCGTAGGACAAAAACTTTAGAATATGTATACCTTTATTCATTATGTTTGGCTGACATGTTATGGTTCTATTATGCCATTTATTTCACACATGTATAATATATTTAATAAATAGGCACGCATAAAAGCTTGACAAGAGACATGATCACGGTATTTTGCCCCTTCTGCCTCCCTTCTCGCCGGCCTTCATGAAATGGCAATTATTAAAGAAATTCGTATAATGTCCATTTTCCGGAACTTGCGCATATTTCATATTATATTGGCGACCCAACGACGCGTTTTTCCAGATTTAATGATGAAGGTTAAAACTATTTTTCAACAGATGGTATGGTAGACACAACCATGGCGTAGGCCCGTTTCTGTTTCCTGAGACGCCAGATCCACCTGGCGCCGAACTTAATTGTATTATGTGCGAGGCTGGAGCGACACAAGAGCGGCAATGATGATTCAAACGGCGTACAAAATATAATGTTATTGACGAGAGAGGAGCGTATATTCGCGCAGGAATTCTAAATATAGTTTAAAAATAAGTAAACATTACAACGTGGCTAATCTAATCCTAATAAATTACAGTAACTTTTGATTTAGGTTTGGCACATGAGTGGAGCGGCGTATGAATCAATGTCGCTCCAACGTCCCATAATGCGACAGGCTCTGTCGAACTTCTGCCGAACTTATGTCGCTCCAAATTCTGCCGTACCTAATTGATTCATACGTCGCTCTTCTGTCGCACCTAATTCGTCATTTAAGTTCGGCGCATGAGTGGAGCGGGGTTCAATTTTAAAGACTCGGGCTTTCAAAAAACAAGGAAATACAATAACCTTACAAATTACTGTAAATGAGAGGCGAGTTAATGCTCGTTTGCTTTTTCTTTTCTAATCAATTGCATTGTTTACCCGCACTTGCAACGGAATTTAAGAGGTTCATTATTATACATTTTTTGTATCATGGCCAGTAAACCCTCCCCTCTAAATCAACTTCCCAAAGTGGTGCTTGGAGGAGCTTTTCATGACCAGTCTCTCGGATTACTGGGCGCAAGGGCCACCAAAATCGCATGGGTGGGACTGGAGTTATTTTTATTGGACCAGTATTGTATAGGTATTCCTCCCAGAGTTAGGTTGTCTAACTTCTAGCCCTATTTCTCAATTATAAATTGCTTTAATCTGTCCCTTATTAGATATATACTGTAATTGTTGTATTAATCAGGCAACTTTGGTTAACCGTTCAAGTATCAAATTTATTTTGTTCGTTTCCTGGCCACGTCGCGGCCAATTGCTACTTACAAGAACAGAATCAGCGTCTTGGCGTTGCTCGATTTTTCTTGTAATCACGACAACAGCTACAACCTGTAACTTTGGACCAATGTTTGGACAGACAATACTTCACATTACTTCACTTTACAATATTTTACATAACTTGATTCCACACTTTATATCGCATTCATTTACGTTACTTACATTTACATTATCTCAAGCATCATCATTCCTCACCCAGTTTCCCTCTTGTGGAATGTATCCCCAAGAGAGAATAGAGCCCCGCAACGTTGAGCAATCATCGTCACAATTGTTGGTCATGCTTTATTGTTATCAATGAATAAATCAACTATCCCTTTCCTGGAGTTATCAAATTTCTGTATAGCCCCCAATCCCCATCCAATGGTGGCCGTCTTGCACATGAGTCTAATTCCCGCGCTCGTATTGCCGGGGCTCAAAGCTGTCATTCCCAGAGTCCCACACTCTTAGCTCTGACTTTCAGCAATGTTTTCTACTACAATATTTTCTTCTATTTTCACTTTCCGATTGGAAATTCTCTCTACCACTCCAGGTCATGCTGGAGGTCTCATTGATGGGACCCAGGGCGTGATAACCAATAACACACTCACTCCGTTACCTCGCTGTTTAGATCCGCGGTGGCGCGCCTATGCTAATTTTGCATATTATATCTACAAACAAACATTCAACTCCTGTAAACAATGTCGATGTGTAAGACCTACGACTTGTTTCCCCAAAAGATCTTGGCCATGTATCTGTTAACTTGTATGCGATCAATCAAAGGTTAAAACAACTTCACCAGTGATTTTTATCTTTGAAGAAAAAGGTCCCTGACAAAGGAGTTTGTGTCCTTTTTGTACTTGCGCTCTGGGCAATAAACATTTTTGATCCCTCCCCTCCGAAATTTGCGTGATCAAGCGAATTTTAAATGCCTCTTATAATCTGGTGAAAATGCGGCTGAAAATACCCGAGATTGTCTGAGAATAACGGGTCTAGTTCAACCATACGTGGGTAAACAATCTTCGTAATGGAGCCACCAATCTATTTGGGATCCAACAGCACGGTGGACCCCCTAACCCTCGCACTTCGAAACTTTACATCATATGCCGGTTTAGAAATATGGCAACTGCTTTTTCTGTGTCTTGTGCTACCCCACATGCCAACTCGATCAGTTCGATCCGTGATAGCTACGGGCATTGTATTTTTGCCAAGTTCTACGTCAATCAACTTTTATTTCCCCGCACATTTGTGTGTTTTAGATTATATGGATTTAAGGTTTGGGTGGTTTTGAGGATTGGGTCCGAGGGACCGGTTTTTGGGTGAGTTTAGTTGCGATACCTTTATGAGTATGACGTCATACCATCCACAACTCAAAGGAATGCAAGAAAGGCCGGTGGGAGTTTAATGCCGTAGGTACAAGAAAGGTCGGTGTAAATAGAGTACGAACATTGTCATAATATTTTTTACAACATTTCAAACCTTTTTAAACGTAGAATTATTAATTGCCCAAATAGAAAATCTAAGTATGTTATTATACATTCTAAATTCTTCAATTTAATGTAAAATTCAACCCTAAACGTTTCGGTTTTCTGTTTGCTCCTAAATTAGAAGGATTTAATTTAAATTAGTAAAATGCCATATTATATTTTCCCTTACCAAGCTAATGAAGTCGACTTATTTCATCTGACAAAAATGGCAAATTTTTGAACGTCTACCATGACTGGGTAAAGCGCTATAGGGTTTCTGTCTCCCTTGTTCTTGTATTCGTGCCTGCTTGAATATTTAAAATGGTGTCATTTAAAATGAGTTTCCTTCTGACCTATGAGTATGGTTCTGCCCATCAAGGATTGCAAATATATAATATGCTGATATTTTATATGTTAATTTCACTCAATACGACATGCGAACAGGATTTTGTCCACGCAATACAATTGAATATTGATCTAGAGCTGGCCTTCTTCTGATATAAACGAACGCAAGTTTTAGTAGGGACTTCAATCCGCACGCCGGACCTTGCCTAGAAGGGTCAGCCCTTTCATGTAGAGCTCGTAAAAACACCCCTTAACAGTGTCGCAAGGTACGCGGTTTAAGGTCTAAATTTAAGCAATTGATACTTTCTCAAATTTTTCTCCCAACATATATAGCGTAAATCCTCTATCAAGCCCTCCTCTGTTATCTATTTTGACATATTTGAAGGTGAATGTGCCTATTCGAGAGGAGGCTTCATTTAGAGAGCGGGGGGTTTAATACATTTCTTCCTGTCAAAACGGAGGACGATTATTAAAAAGGGAGCTGAATTGAGAGGAGCCTTAATAAAGAATTTATCAATGTATAATGTAAACGTATTCCCTGTAAACATTGTTTGCACGTCAGAAGATCATATAAACTGATCTAACTGTGTAGACGGCAGATATGGTCAATTTTGCTTAATATGATTAATATGGTTAATAATACGCTTTGATATGTGATGTCGAACGATGATGATGAAGAACGTAATAGATTGTAAATGACCAAACCTCTGCAGAACATCTTTTTGAAATCAATTTTTCAATAAGATTATGCCCCTATGGAATAGCCTGCCGGATGAAATAAACAGGGACCGCTGAGCATTTTGTGTATTGGGAAAGCTAAAGATCTCCGAGTGCGCAAGACGTTGGCGCAAGACGTTTAGGGGGGTATGGGGGCAATTTCAGAGCAATGTCGCAAGAATTCTTTCCAAATATTTGGTCAAACGAAAAGCTGCTGACTACCAAACTTATACCGATCGTACCTACGCAACGAATCAGTATTTACTGCCTAGATTGAAGAAGAAATTGAAGTGCCTAATTCGATACCTATTAAAACATTCATACTTTTTAAGATATCTGAAAGTAGCACCAAAAGCCTGACTAAGATTTAAGTAAACAATAAGCACTAGACATAGCAGAGATAATAATGTTTTCTTCAGTCTAACTTCTTTATGGTTGTGAAGAATTATATTATGTTTAACTATGTGTATTTACTAGAAATCACAATATGTATGACAATACAATATGTATGGGAGCCAAAACACTCCAGCCCCCCCTCCCTGCTCCGTGGTCCCTGAATAAATCCAATTTTTAGCTAACTGTATCAGCTATGGTTTACGTCTCAATACCAGTGCTCAATACGCTCGACTAAAATATATAAAGTTAGTAGTCCTTAGTACTATATAGCTCAGTGCTTAGTAGCCAAGCCCCCAAAAAGATTTCTGCCTTCCCTCCAGTTATACATACAGCTCAGTGGTGACCCAATAGACGATGTTTTTTTGCGGCAGGCAAGCGGGGCCCTCAAATATACGAATCGGAAAAACATGATGATATTTTTATACAAATATATTCATCAACAATGCAAGTGCTGAGTCGTTTGGAAGTTTGTTTTGTCCAAAACCGATGTATTTATGAGCAAATTAAAAACTAAAGTAACAAATTTAATATTTAACACTGGAAATAGCAATAAAAATGAAGAACCGATAGAAGAAAGACTTAGAGCCGACCAGTTTTCGTTGTTGAAGGTAACAAATAGAATGTCAATGATCGTATTTAATACGACCTATCGTAAACATTAATGCTAACATTGTCGTTTCTCTTGCAGACTGTTCGGCATGGGTTTCCCTATAAACCTACCTGTCTTGCATACGACCCTCTGCAGAAGTTGCTAGCTATCGGTACAGCTAAAGGTTGTGTAAATTTGTATCTTTTTGTCTTAATAATCTCTTAATCTTAGCCATTTTAGGCTTCGATTTGCTTCGTTTAGCTTGGCTGCGTAAAGTTTGTTGTCTTTTATATTGCAGCTGTTTAAAAAAACGTAAATAATCCAACCATATTTAGGCTTCATGTTCCTTTAAATTACTTACTTTTTCTAATGGTATTAACTCGACAAACATCGCTTTATAAAATGTGGCAAATTTGTAGTAATTTTGCTCCTGTTAAATTATTCTCTTGTGTTTATAAATACTTTTAAACTGTAATCGAATATTTCATTTTATATTTAAAACGCAATTATTTAATTTGTCTTAGTTTCGTCTCAAAAAAATGCATTAGTTGCAATTTATAGTTTTGCTAAAAGCTCAAAATCTAAAAGCAGCTAAATAGTATGTTGTCGAATATTATATTTCATTTGTTAATTTAATAAAATTAATAAATTGTATATTAAGTGTTTTAATTTAGTTAAAATATTTTATAGTTTTAGAGATAATGTTCTATATTTATAGGAAGTAATTTCTGCTGGACATTCAGTGAATTGTTAGTTTGTTAGTTTGTTTTTAGCAGTATCTAAAATGTATACCGGATTTTTGAAACTGGTATCCAATTTTGAAAGTTAGTACCACAATCTCAGAGGTGAAATGCGCCTGCTCTGACAACTGCACCACCGAAGTTTAGGCCATAGTTACGCCCCTGCCACTTGGACACTGCTCAGCATGTTAAATCGATAGCCCTGGTATCAGATATTGTGTACATGAAACCTTAACAAGAGTTGCAGTTATGGTCAGCCAGGACTTCAATGTACTGTCTCACATGATAAGAAAGTTGCTGTACAGAAGCTGTTGTTTTTAATTAACGAGGTCAGTGATGCATTTAGAGGTCATCCTGTATAATTATCAAAAATTTAAACAAGCGTACAAACCGTACACTAGGGGTGGGGGGAGTCTAAAATGTTGACGATAGATCCAGCATCATTTAAATTAACCGACGGTCCTTTGGCGTCCACTTTGGGAGGGGGGAGATTTAAAAGAAGAGTACTCTACGTTGTAACAAACCTGCAGCAGACTTGTACCAATGCTGTTTCAACAACTTGTTATCAGGATGTGTTCGCACTGCTTGTTCCCAGCTGTTTGACAAGTTGTCAACGGCTTGTTGACAGCTTGCTACAAGGTTGTTGATCCAGTAGACTTGTTACAATGTTTTTTCAATAACTCGTTATCACTTTGTAATTCAAC